>JAIPRN010000162.1:92010-117087 GCA_025469175.1 Geopemphigus sp. TES_GeoC_2020
AGTGATTATTACGAATAAAATTTATATAGGCAAATTTGAAATGAGCTCTGCATAGTTGCTGATTGAGTATAATTTATATTAAATAATTCATACGTTAATATAAATATTTTTATTACGCATTTAAAATATTTTCAATAAGTGACAACAATTTACATAATTGCTTATGTTTAATAAGCCTACAACTCCAATAATTATAACTTACTTGTCCACCAAATCTTTTGTCCCATCCAGCAACGATGACACCTGCAGTTAATTGGTGTCTGTTTTCATAGATCAGATTTCGGAACACACTGGCAGCAGCTCTAACAAGGGGTGGTTCACCCATTTGAATACTGGAATAAAAATAAAAATTTGATTATTTGATATATTATATATAATAAACACTAGATAAATAGAACAATTTCGTAATCATGCTTTCCACAAAGATAAATCGGATTACTTTCAAATTAAATTTTATAGGTTAAAATTTGATGACTTACTAGTTATATTGATAAATAACTTATGGCTTAATATTACAAAATTATTATGAGTTTAAAATCAATATATTCTATATCTTTATATCCCACTGTAAACACTAAGCATAACTGTATCATTAGTAATTAATGATAAAAAATTTAAACACTTTTGAAACTTTAAATAGTAACTAAATAGGGAAATAGACATAATAAGTGTATAAACAGGCTTTATAAGAAAAAAAACAAGTAAATAAGGTTTACAAAATATTTAATTAAAAAAATTTTAAAAGTTAAGTTATTATTGATTTACATATTTGGCCATTATAGTTTTTTTCGTAAAATACCTTTCTCAGTTGTAAATAATTTGTATTTGTTCTCATAACAAAAAAAAAAAGATTAGAGTTTAATGAAATATATCAATAGTTCAGTTCAGGTTTGAATAAGTAAATGTATATTCACTTTAAGCGTGCTCGATTCATTTCAAATATAATAAATAAGTTAATTTCAACAATCACCTTGTTAAATCCATATAATACGCCACAATGTCAGTGATAGCTTGTGTATCAGCAGCCGAGCCAGACCGACAACAGTAAATGTTGTCACACACTTTGGTTAATTTATCAGTAACTCTGTTGGCGATATACGCTCTGGAAAATAACACACAAAATTCAAATTTGTATTCTGAATAATACAATGAAATGTAGCCAACCCCAAATAGTTGGGAAAGAGGTGAGGAAGAATAATAATACAACGAAATGTACGTAGTTAAAGACAATATTAACTTATTATTAACTTACCCGGTTGTTGTACGAGAATCGGCTCCGATAATAACTCCACCGTCGTATGTAGCCGCTATTATAGTAGTCTGAAAGTATCGAATGTAATTAATTTTGCCAAACGAAACGCGCGAATACAAATTGGTTCACTAGGATTAGAACTATGACTTACTCCTGTGGATACTTCGTCTTCCTTGAGGTTGAGCATAACGTTGTTTTGAAGTCCACAGTGGCTGAGAAGGGACATTTTGCGAAAGTCGCCGATGGCGTTTTTTTAAACTATAAATCAAAAATTGAAATTTTGCGAAAATTCGTATGTCGTAGAGTAGAACAATCAATCGGAGAGAATTAGTAAGCAATAACTACATTTTTGCTGATAATACCAACAAATTTTATACATAACCTAACAAAAAAGTTGTCTAATCATTGATATAGCATTATCTTCCATGATACAATCATAATGCTACAAGTAACATTCATAAACAGCCAACCGCCATTTTTTTACCGTAAAATCACATACGTAATCGTAAATATTTTATTCTTATTTTTCCGTAATCGTCCGAGTAAATTGCTACGTTTTTTTTTTTAATCGTGTCGATTCATATATAAGCTTTTTTCCGGCCAATTGGCTCACCTTATTGTCTTCATTTTATTTGAAATACGCAATTTTGTCAAAGAAAATTACCGCGAATTTTTCAAAAAAAAAAAAAAAAAACAGTTTAGTTACCAAATCCGCAAGTATAAAACCTATAAAAAGATTTTGGTGTTTTCGCGTCGTTACGTCCGCCGTAGGTTTTCGTATCCGTAAATCGTCGTTATGTTTTATGTTTAATTATTTTGCCGACCACGTTTTATTAATGTTTTCGAAAACCGAAAAACATTTACTAAAAATAAAACCTATATCTACGTTATTGAACTCTATTCATATAGCATATAGCATAGCCTATGGTTGGATAATAAAACGAGAATAAGTATAATTTTAAATAAATATTTGATCGCGTAACATGTTAGGCCGTTGTAGAACGAACAAATTATAGTTAAAACATTAAAATGTATTAAATTCGTTTTAGGCGCAGAGATATGCCTACACTATAAACAAGTTGTTGATTATTTTGTATTCCATATACTCGCAGACTACATTTAAAATTTGTAACCAGATAGGACTTTTTCTGTTAAATTGTTCGCCTCCGTTTTATATATTTCATAATGTTTTAGAGGCGAGAAAAAAAATCGGTTATTAAAATCGTTATATTTTTTATATATGGCAATTGATCATAAGGAATGGTCGTTGATTATACGACAACGTATTATTATAAAATTTAATAATAATAATTATTATTAAATTTAATCTTATCTCGTGTAAAATCTAAAATACGAAAATCACAAAAATACGAGGAGGAGAATGAATATATAAATATGAACGAAGATCAAGCATAGGGTTGAGAGCACTTTTGAGTGAGTCAAGTATCATAAGAATTAAAAAAAAAAGTGGAAAGGATAAGCTGAGCCGGACACGTTTAGAAAGCATTGGGCTAACTATTACGGGAAAATACAATGTGGAAACCGGACAAAAAAAATCGGAGAGGACGACCAAGACAACGATGGAATGATCGAGTCGGGAAAGAACTCGAGCTTCTGGGAATAAAAGATGAAGAACTAACTAGTTATGGATAGTAGGGAGGTGCAAAGAGGCGTAGTGGAAACGGCAATAAGTCTACAAGGCTCGGAATAAGCCAGAAAAAATGAAATAATTTTAATAATTCTATTATTAGCGTAATATAATGGGCATTCTGTTATGTTAATATTAATAACGACGAAACATAATGTTGCGAATTATTGATACTTAACGAAAATTATGTTTGCAAATAAACGGTTAGATCATAGTTTTAACGAAAGCATTTCTAGTAGGTAGAATAAATTTGAATTGTTCATAAAAAATGTGTTTAAATAGCGTCAGACATGTACAACGTAAACGTTTGGTTAACATTTACACGTTCGTTTATGTAATTAGCAGTAAAATTCAATTTTCAAATGTAAAATTAGATAGACGACTGATTAAAAATGTATGATACGATCTCGTATCGAAAAACATACAAAATTAAATAATTTTATAATTCGTAAAATTATATTGTTTATAAAAATTGATAATATAAAATTAAAGTTTAGTTGTACGCTATATATTACAATAAGCAACTCATTTTCCTATTGTCAATTATTTAATTATTATTTAACGATCGTTATAAGTTATAATGATAACTTATTAATAATTATTATGTTAAGATATTATATTTTCTAGGTTTTACATAAATATTTATATCTAACGCGTAAATAAAGAAATAATTTTATAATGTAGTTTATATAATAATAAAATATAAATAAATTATCGATTGAAGTCAATTACGTAATTAAATTGTAATATATTTAGAAATGTTATCGTAGTTGTTTTGAAATCCACCAAATTTTAACATTAGTAGTTGTCACATTGAGCTAAATAATACGCGGGGTTGGGTCACCTTTTCGATACCACAGCATACCACATCACACTATACGCGGTACAGTGTTTAGTGTAGTAGTATAGTAGTATTTGCGAACTCGAGCATACGTATCTCGTTGAAAAACATCGTTGTAGTGGTGGTGGTATTTATGCTATTCTACAGTATTTTGAACAGCAGCTGTCCTGCGTGAACCCCGTGGGAAACTCCTTTTACAAACAAAAATTTCCAAATAATTCGTTATTACATTATTGTCCAAAATTATCAAAAATTACCCACGCTATTATCAAATTAAACACGAAAATATAGATAGGTTTAATATTAACGAGAACGAACAATTCAAGCGCTTAAAAATATCTTTGTTAGTTTACAATTTAATAAAGTCACGTATAATATGGTCTCGTTAATAATGTTTGCTATTGGATAACTATCGTAGAAGTATTTATATATTCCTGAAATTCTAATATAAATATTATGCATTTTTATAACGAACTAAATTGCGTTAATTTACGTCAAATTTTAAAAATCATTTATTTGTATCTGTTAGAACATAGCTAAATATTGTTAATAATAGTTAATAAAAAAATTATATGTAATATATGCCCAATACTTTGCAAAATAGTGAAACGATTATACTTTTTTTTTATAAATTAAAAAAATGCGTTTTACTATAAGTATATTAATGTATATATTGTTTAATAAAATCATTAGTTATATTGGAAAATATTAAATTTTACATTTTATGTATACCTAAGTACATTTTTATACATTGTGTAAAACGTATAATCTTATGTTTATAAATTATGTTAATGGCAACGAAAATTAATACTTTTACGTTTTAATTGGTTATTTCTTAATGTGTATATTGTCAACCGTATAGTTTAATATCTATACTAATTATTTATTCCTGGCGATCATTTAACTATAGTTTACAAATACGCATAAATATATTCCTACAAATTGTACTATGTACCAGCGACACTATATTAAAATTAACTGTGTTAGTTCATATGTATTAATTGTAGTTATTAAATTTGCTGTTTCATTATATATTTTATACTTATACGTCTTTCAATTTCAGATTTAAATTTGGAGTCGATATGATTGCCGAGTTCCGTTATGATATTCCACAAAATAAGAATTTACGTCCGTGCGAGTAAAAAATAACTAACGCCACGTAAAAGAAAATTAACTATAACATTTGCAAAAATTAACAATATTGGTTTGAATATTGTTTTCACCCCCCCATGTCGTCTAAACTCCGCCCAATTGACGGTCGATATCGCCACCTTAGGTATTTACATATATGTTCGTGACAATAGAACGGCCACTGCCCACTGGGCGATAATAATGCTTTGCTGTGTCTCTGAAAAGGAAAAAACAAATAAAAACTCGTCAATATAAACATTATAAACACATATATTATTATAGCGTAAAAAATAATATTTATATAAAACACTAGTAATACCGTTTTCTACTAAACATTATGTGGGGCACAGAATTCCAATATTAAAAATGTAAAACAATTTTGCGACAAATTTTATTAAATTTAATTTCAACAGAAGGCTACATTTTTTTCTACGACGCTTAATTATCATTTGTTTATGGTGAAAATTGAGAAACAAAAAGTTTTCAAAATCATATTTTTTCTCTCTTTTACTTTTAAAATCGATATCATTGTAATTCCATCTTAATATATTTACATAAAAGACAATTTTGTTTGAACAAAATGTATTTCATTAATAGACTATATAACATGTTTAAAAACGCATTATACGTACATTTTTACCAAAATTATTTGATACGGGTGTTGATTTTTATTTTATTTATCGTTCGTCATGTATTTTTGTCCGAACTATTAACGTTAACGAAACTTTGAATTTTATTCTTATATAATTCACATTTATTCGCTTCTAAATATTTCGCCGGGCCATCGCACAAACCGACCGGTTGCTTTTAATCCTTTTGGTAAAGCTAATATTTAAATATTATTTAATACGATTTACATAATTAATTTTAAAAAAATAGCAAAATCGCTCGTTGAAATTTAATTAAATTTTAATCGAGACCGTTGTCGTAAAATTACTATTCATTATAAAATGCTGGAATGTGTGTGAAATATTTATATTTTCAGAATGTGAAAATGTCTGGGTAAACGTGCGTGTCACATGATTTCGAATTTCTTTTGTCTACCGATTTTGTAGAAATCTGGATGTAACATCTGGAAAACATAGTGCGCCCTTTATTTGTCTTTTTTTCATTCACACAATATCAACGGAATTTATTATTATTTTTTTTGTTTAATGAAACGTGCTTATATTTTATGCCTGTATATATTATGTATTTGTGTCGACCTAACGATTATTATGTATTTGAGTATTATAATAATATATTAATAAGGCATTTTCACGTTTTTAATTTGCCTCGGAAAGGACAAAATTTGTTTGAAAATGGAGAACAATGCTTTTTCGTAAAGACCAATCACCCCGTTCTTATATAACTGTTACGAGAAATAATAAAAGCGATTAATGCTATTTTCTGGGCGTATACGAATAAAAAAAAAAGGGAGGAAAGAAAGAAACCCTTTCTTTCCGATAAATTAACAAAATATTATGGTACCATAGAAATCACATTCTTTTAAAAATTAATTTGGCCGGCTACATATTACCGTAGTATAAAAAGGTATTATTATCGGAGTCTTAAATATTAATTTAAATTTTGCTTTGTAAGGTCATATATAGGTTAGGCATTACAAATTATAAATATTTTAATAGCATTGTTATTTACGCGTATTAGATAAATGTCTATTGTCAGTACTACGCATGAATATATCGTAATACTGCGATAATATATATATATATATAATTGCTATAGAAAATACAAAAATATAAACAAACGAGTAGGCGTATTATATATTATGAGAAAAAGAGGTTTTGTTTAACTATTGACGTTGTTGTATATATAGCATTTCTTATTTATCTCTTTAAATATTATTATTGTTTATTACAGTGCGGCGTATTTGACTTCATTTTATGAAGGGAGGAGGTGAAAACTTACATTAAAGTTTTTCTCGTTTAACGGGTTTTTTACTACTTTCGCTTTCAGTCATCTTAATATAACGCTTATATACAACAGGTAGACAAAATAGAAAAATATATTAATTTAAAAAAAAATTTAAAACAAATCTAGGACCCATATTGGACGCGAATAAATTCGCCATGGACAATTTGAAGTACAAATAATATATTAAACGTACAGACATTTAATTCTCGAGAAAATTTCGCTTTCGTGTAATTCAACTGAAAATTATTTGGCACGTACGCGTTTTTTCTTTTTAAATTTATTGTTCGTTACATGTCCGTGTATCGTTAACGTTGAATACCAATTAAAAAATATTAAAAGTAAAATTTATTAAAACGAACGTACAATTTTTTTTCATTTTGATTTAGGTTCATTTTTCGTTACATGTCGGAGACTGGAAGGTACTGTGGTTAATATTTCGTATTAATTATTAAGGCGGTACTAAAAATGAAAATGATTCATTCCACAATTTTGTATAACACATATAGGACTGCGTCTTTGATCTGGTTATCCATGTGTTTCCAAAATAGTTTGAAAAGTACGTATAGGATTGTTGTTTCTTTAACAATATAACATACCGTGTTAAGAAGCGTTTTGTAAGGTTTAATATTCCCACGATCTAAGGAAACGAACAACAAACGTCAGCGCGTTTAACGTTCTAATATTTCACGTAAACTCAGAATTGTGGTACGTAATCGTCAGTCCGGTATTTTGTGTATGCCTCTTCCACGATGATTGATAAAAGTGAAAAAGTATCTTTTTAACGCGCACGTGGCGAATATTTTTCGTCTTTCATTTATACATTGTATTATACGCTACATTATTATTTAACCGTAACGGAGTTAAAACGATTTGCGTTGATACAATGTTACTTTAACGTTAACCATAAACATTCGGCTATAACGTCGTTACATTTGATCGGTCAATCGTTAATTTTTATAAAGTGGTCCTTTAGTGTTAGGTCAGAAATTTGATCGTTAGTTAAAACCTTTGGATAGTTTTGAGATTAGTCAGATAATTTTATGATTATCCAGCCGTCGGACATTACCCGTAACATATTTATATAAAGCGGAGGATTAAAGCCGATCGGCTTGTGAAATAAATATTCGGGTAATTGTTTTCGACGGAATGGCGAAGAACGCGAAATTAGTATGTATATATATATATACACGAAAAGTTTTATCGGATTTCGAATACATTTCTCGACCCCGAAGTATCGTCGGTGGCGGCGGCGCTATTAAAATTTACGGTCACTTTATCTCGGCGGTGGCGCGTGTGACGGCCCGACGATCGCGGGGCACAGGGCACAACATTCGGTCACCACCATACGAAGACTTTAGCGCGATTACTCGAGAAATAATTTCACAAGTGTCTTGGCCCGTGTATCCGCGGGATTTCTAAAAGCTTCTTTCGCCAAAGCTAATCTTACCGTCCCTATATAATACGCGCGTGTAATAACGTTGGACTCTTTTACGACCCACCCGATCGCGTACGACGGGATGCCAATGAAGGAGGTTACCGTTGCCGGACGTTTTTCTCGCGATCAACGAGCGACGTGTTTTTCTTTATATTCCACCATATACATATATAAAACTCGCTGCTCCGTGTTAAGATAACGGCGAATATAATACTATATAAAATAACGGTAAACCCGAATAGTATAATATATATATGTATACATATATATTGTATATATATGTAAAACGTTATTGTGTACACGTTATAATATACGTGGGTATCGGCTCGCGCGGGCACTTAGGTGTATAATACAAAGTGTGTGCGTGCGTACGTACACACACACACACACACATGTATAGGTATACTGAAATATTACGCCGAATCCGTGGCGGCGGCGATCCGGGCGAAAGGGTTGGCATACCGGCTAACATGGTAGTTTAATTACGCGGTCCCTTTCCTCTCTGCACCGCGTTAGAGCCCGTCGCCTATACCATCGCCACCTCCACTTCCGCCACTTCCACTGTTCCGGCACGTCGTCCCTTTCGCGCGCGTACACACACACACACATACACACACACACACACACACACACACACACACACACACACACACGCATACACAAGCGCGCGTGCGCGAGTATACAACGTGGCCGGTCGCGTTGCCGCGATAAGACAACGGCCGGCAGCACCCTGCGCGGACGTTGTGTATACCGTATACACGGGACAGGGGGTGCGGGGGTCATAATGGACGTCGCTGACAGCGGCCGGCGGCGGGTAGTAGGAGCTGTATATAGCGTCGGCGGCGACGACAACGGAGGAGTAGTAAGAGTAAGGGTGAAGTGGCGCGGCGGCCGTAACCAACCCTCCGGCCGACAACGCGCGTTTCGAGTATGTAACTTGCATACTGAGTGTCCGGCCGCGTCGGACACGCGGCTTAGGACGACGGGCGGAGGTGGCGGGGATGTGAGGTGACGGTGGCGGTAGCGGCGAGCGGTGGCGAGAGGGCGGCGGCGGCGGCGGCGGCGGCGGCGGTCCCCGGCCAAACCTCTGGGCACGGCGGAGCGACGCGGCGCGGTCTCTGCTCTGCATAAGATGAGCGCGCGGGCCTTGGTCAGCCCCGATCAATATGGGAGGAACGTTCCCTAACGTCGACGAACCGAACTACCCCCTCCGCCGCGAATCCCTTTGCCGCCCTTTCTGGACGCCGCCGCTTCTCTTCTTTCTCTCCTCCTTCACCCCTCCGCCTACGCGTCCTGTTCGACGCTCTTGGGTCCACTTTACACTGCCCACGCCGCGGACCCTGGAAAGTGTATGCGTGCGTGTGCGTGTGTATGTGTGTGTGTGTGTATAATGTATGTATGTATATGCATATAAGTGTGTGTGTGCGAGCACACACGCACGCGTGGTCCGATCCCTAACTTTTGTCTTTTGCATGCGTAAGTGTGCGCGTGTGTGTCCGAAGGGAGATTTTTCGTTGCTCGGTGCAAAAAAAAAAATGTATATACGCCCGACGGCAGAGCACGATATCGACCACAGTTATAATATATAACACGGGTGGTTGACATTAAATGGGAGAGGTGGAGTGGAGGTTATATAATCCGATGGAAACGAATAAGAGAAAATAAAATAAAAGACTAAATTTTGATTAGATATTCGAATAAGCAAAAGTTTAAGTCGCTTTCAAATGTCACGCGTAGTTCGTTAATATAACGATAACGGCGGAAGGCAAGAATGGAAAAACCGCGAGGAAATAATACTAATCGATTTAAAGGCGAAAAAGTTTTTGCGTTAAAAATAGAAAGAATAAAAACAAAACGGCGACAGATTAACTGTAAGAGAGCGGAAGAAAAAAAAACAAACGAATTTCGTCGGGAAACGATTTAATGGAATAAGCGTGCCGCGGACAACGCGGAAGACTTTCCGCGGATAAGGGTTAGTCGTCGGGACCGTAAAGCTTTGAGGGTAGCTGTCATTAAGAAGGTAACTTTGTTATATTTTCCCTTTCCTTTTTTTTTTTTTTTTTTTTTTTGAACTGAAACAAATCGTCGACGGTGGCGAACAGGTAGTCGCGGAGCGTGCCACCGCCACCTTCTTTCCTTCGACTTTCCAATTGACGACGGTTTTTAAACGGTACAACAACCCTGAGACTACCTGCTCACCGTCCCTTTCTTGCCCGTCCACCGCGCCTTAGGCGCCTGTTTGAAACATCATAATAAACAGGAAATCGACGTCGGGAAATTAAAATCGGCGATGATCCTATCACCGGGTGGTTTTGGGCGAGTGTGGGGGGGGTCGAAGATGGGAATTCGTCCGGACGCGATCGGAACGCCGGAAACCGGACACGGCATCGGTTGGACACCTCTGTTTTCCGGGGTAGATTTTCGCCCGTCCCTCCAACACCGCGCTCACCGCCATCCCGTCCCTACCGTGTATACGTGGAGGCCGGGGCGTTTCGTCTTTAAAACTGTACCCGAAACTAAATCGCGCTTTTCTCTCTTTCCCCTCCGCAACACCCCGCGCATCGTTGGCCGTTCGCGTGGCACTCAAAGTTTTCAAAAACCGTCTAGACGGACCGAAATGTACGCCGCATCGCATTGTCTTATTGCCGAGGTCTTCTCGTTCGTTTCCCGTCTGTGGTTTTCGTTTCGGGCCGCAAAATATTCGCCCGAAACGGCGCGTTTTTCACGTTGCCGCGGTCCAGAACCGCTCGAAAACGTCCGGGCGTATTACCCGGCGATAAATCAATCTACGCGATTCCAAACGTAATACACGCGCTCAAGCGTGCCGCGTGTAAAAATTTAAACGAACCGGCGAAAAAAAAAAAAAAAAACGGACGAAGATCGTCAAACGAAAACCCGTCGTCGAGCGTGACCGGTTGTTTCGGTGTGTTTGTAAAACGTTGGCCAATATAAATACGCGCGGATCGATATTAAGCGCGTGTACGCGCGAAACCGAACGGCGAAAACTAAAATAAATAACGCGCGCGCGTTGGCCGGGGCATGTGTTGTTCCGTCGGGCAAGGTTTTTAGCGACAAAAGAATGCGGCGTATTGATCGGATCTTGTAGGTGAATATCCGAGCGAGCGCGAGTCGCTCGGCGGGGAGGGCGCCGTTAAAGTCCACACGCTTAAGTTTGAATAATTAGCTCGGTGAGGGTAGCGTGGCAGCGCGTAGCGACGACGGCGGCGGCGGCGGCGGCGGTGGTCGCGGTGGTGGGCCTAGCGGATGGGGGAGGCCAAACTCTGTGCTTAGGTGTGCCGTCGGCGGTGGAGTGAGCAAGTGGCGTGGGGGGGGGCCTAACGGCCAGTGCGCGGTGTAGAGGTGGCGGCGGTCCGAGGTCCGGCGGCGAAACGTTCGTATAACGTTGTGTATGTATATATTATACGCGTGTACGTATATAGATATATAAGGGTGGCTGGCGCGTTGTGTGTGTGCGTGCGGACGAGCAAAAAGCCGGTGGCGGCGACGGTGGTGGCCAGTCTCTCCATCTCTCTCGCCATTTATCAATATGCTCACGTGGCCGTCCAGCGGCGGCGGCGGCGGCGGCGGCAACGGCGGTGGTGGTCCACCCCGTTTTCTTGACACCCCTTTATTGAAGAATCGATTAGGTTAGAGAGAAGGGGGAAGCTGCGTGCGGAATAGTAGTGGGGACGCTGAGGAGTGTATATATATATATATATATATATATATATACGTGTACGTATTATATACGTATATACCGGACGGACACGCGGAACAGGACGAGAAAGCGGCGGAGGAGACGCAAGGGGTGTCACCCGGAGGCGGTATGGTGGCGGACCAAAGTGATGGCAAAAGCACAAGCTCTCCGGAGGCGGCGGCGGCGGCGGCGTTCCGGACGCTAGGGGTTGCGGCGGCGGTGGTGGTGGTGGTGCGCGCGGTGTACGCTGTATTTGAATAATCGCGCGCGGACGACGGCCGGGGGCGCGCACACGCGTGTGTGTTCTCTCTCGGACATCGGCCGGTGTCGGCGGCGAGCGGAGAGAACCGTACACACACACACGTATGTAATAGTACTACGGCGGTGTGGTGGAAACTATCCCTCTGGTCCTCTCTATTCCGGCCCGTTGCTTACTTCTCTCCATCACTTCTTCTATATACGTACACACACACACACACACACACATATATATACATTCGCCGCCTCCTCGGCTCGTTCGCTAGCTTACCCGCCGCGCACACCGTTATAACGGTGCTGGTACGTGGGGCCGCGGAAGGTGGGTGAGGTGACGAGGTGGTGGTGGTGGTGGTGGTGGTCACTACGTCACGTAGTCCGAGAGAGCTTTTCTCCGAAAACCGAGTCGCGCAACCCTTTACCCCGCCACCGCCGTCGCCACGGCCGCCGTCGATTCGAACGATTTCCATATATACGTTGTACACGCACTCGCACGGACGGTTTTTCTTTCGCAGCCCCGTGTCGTGCGCCCGGTGACGACGGCGTGTCAGATACAATACATTTCTCTACGCGCGTGCTAGCTACGCACGCGCGAATAAAAGTCGACTTTCTTCTTACCCGTCCCGTGGCCGCCGGAGACTTAAAGGTCGCCCGTTTCCATATTCGCGCCCGCCGCGTCCAACACGCGCGTTCGTTTACCAACGGAAAACCGCGCGAATTTCGGACGAACAACTTTCGGCCGTTCGACGCGAGCTTTCTCTGTTTCGCTCGCGTCCGAACCACCGACGGTTTTCCTTTCGCCGCCCGGCCGTTTTGTAAGAATATACGCGCGACGCTTATCCAAATTACCCGCCAACTTTGTCGGGAACTCTACACGCCCGGGTATGTACATATGTACATACGCGCTATTTAGAAACTTGCCCCCCAGAGTTCGATAAAAACGTCCACCTTTATTGTCGTAATATATATATATATATGTTAGACCGCGTAAGACGTATAACACACACACACACATTTATATATATATTTACATTAGTTGAAACGTCGTTAATATTCGATGTGTAAGTTTCTATATACTAATTACTCAAGGACCGATGGTGCCCATTGAAAGTGTGACGAACACATCGTGTGTATGCTCAAGCACGAACTTAGCCGAAAAATCAATAAACAACCGAGCTGTAAATGCGCACGAAAAACTTTTTGTTTGAACACTTTGTAAGTGTATCAGATTGGAATTTACGTCAATTGACCCCAAAAAGAAAAACACAAACAATTATCCTGTAGACTTTTGTTTTGGCGAAATTTTACGTACGCGGCGGCACGCCTTTCATTTATAAAACGTTGCTCGTTCGTTGTAAATAATCCTATAAACTTTAAATTCCCGTGTAATGTATCAATATGGCGTAGCTAAACGCGAAAAATCGTATATTTCGTTTAAAACGCTCCCGTTATACGACCGCGGTATCATAATTCACATTGGATTTGTTCCTCGAGTAAATAATCATAATATTACGCAATAACCACCTACAATTATTTGTTCAAACAACATTAGGCGCAGTCGTAAACTATTTGATTTCGCGTGTATAATTAAAATTATTTCGCGTTTGAATATCATACCTGATACGGTGTGCGTTGATTACGCGTATTCGAAATAAAAAAAAAAAACGGAATTAATTACGACAAATTCTTAAGAATTCTAAATTTGTTTATGACTTTTTAGATAAAAATCGCTTAAAGTATTAACGTCGTAAAAATCGAGTTTATTAATTGAACTCCTCTATAGCGTTTATAATTAATTTATACGCAACGTTATTTTTATGGATAATTTTACGAAATATAATTTAACGTAGCTTTTATAATCCTTAAGCAATTTAAACGCAAGCGTAATACTCAAAAACCAGATTTATAACTATAAATTATCGCGAAAACATAATTAAAGTTATATAACGTTATGGCTTATAATAGTTAAAAATATTTGACATCTATTATATATCGAAAATATTTATTATAAATACTTCGTGCTCTATAATAAGTTACCGGTATTGAAAAGTCCGAGTATAATATTCCGAGGTGGATTATAAAATTTTAAAGGCGACGGATATAAAATTAGGTAATTGTTTAGAATTTTTCATTGGCTATAAAAACGAACGGTTTAATTTCGAAAATATTATTAACACATTTATTAGAATATAAAATTCGAGTAAAGCACGGGCGTAATACTTTAAGAAAAAAGAAACCTTTTTCGATTTTATATATACGCCCGTCCGAATGTATTTTAAATATAATAATAGATTCTTTTTTTAATTTACGTGTGAAGGATGTTCGAATATTTTTTATACGCGAAAAAATGTTAAAATGATTAAAAAACCTACCCTTTACATATATTGATATTAATTTAAAGGCAAACTGATAATCATAATATTGAACGAGTGCCTATACTTATTTAACCGAAGTATAATTAATTTAAACCGTCGTATTTTTATTTCAAAACGTTGTTTTTTTATAATTGTTTTTATTAATGGCTCTCGGTAATAACGTTAAATAAACCATCCATTCGTTATACGAGCCATATAAACTTATATATGCACGATACAAATAAAAAATGCCTATTATTATACTCTCGGTTTACTTAAATATATTATTAATTTGTCATTTGTGAAAAAATATAAAATGGGTATTTTAAAACCTATTTATTAAGTTTAACGCTTTATTTTTATGTACATTTATCTTCAGTTATTAGAAAGTTGATACAATGAAGTTTTATGGTATTGTCAATAGTTAAACCGGTATTAAATTTTGACTTAATACCAAATATAATCGAACATTTTAAAAATATTAGGTTTAAAACTAATGTAAACATATGCGATTCATTTTTTCAATATTTATTCAAAACAATATTATTTATCATTACAATACTTCGCATTATTATTATGAGTAGATACAGAAGTCCTAACTAAGAATCAAATTGTATTGCAGTAAAAAAAAAGAGTAAAACAAATATTGCTATAATTGTCGCACTAAAAGTGACTAAAAACTGAATTATAATAAAAATTCGTTTTTTAATTTCAATCGTAGCTTATGTAAGATTATTTTTTGGATCTGTGTTGGCTCTATCGTGATATTTTCAACGTATAATTTTAAAAATACTTATGGGAATACATGGTGTTCGTCATTCGGTAATGATTACAATTATACAACTATTAAATAGGTTTTAAAAAAAGATTATAATAAATCTCGTTTAAAAATTAAAATAATACGTTTTGTTTTACGTTATATATATATATATACACACACACGAGGTATTGAAAAAATTACATTTAAATAAAAAAACTACTTAAAAATGCACTAGAATTAATTACGTTACAAATTAATTTATTTATAAACGTGTACTTTCGTTGGATGAATTTATAACTCAATAACAAATTCCCGTACAATAGAAAAAAGTTACGAATACAACAACATCCTAGCCCTAATTATAACACGAAACCGACGAGATTTTCAAGTATAATTATTGGTAGGTAACGACGGACAAAATATTCCAAAGTTTTAGGGTTTCTGCGAACTTTTTGAAAGGGTCGCTTTTTAAGTGAAATAATTGGTATGAAGACCGAGTCCCCCCTCCCCCTAACCACAATACAATGTATAGCAATAAATGAAATTCTTTCTACCCCCCCCCTCTTCCGTCGCGTGCACGCGTGCACTTTACTCGGGGATAAAAGTCTGAAAAATAAACGGTACCGATCGATTCGCGGATAAAATTTAATTAACGTACACTTGTACTCGCTGCAGTGGGTAAATCGTGGCCGATATTCGCCGCGCTAAACACGCCTAACCATCGCGACTGTCGCTATTGCCCGTTTATTGTACAAAAATAAATAAATAACAGTTCCACGACCATTGTTTCGCTACGAATTTGACTCGCGACTAATTATGCCGCTACTAATTAACGAGACACCGCGTGACGGTTCGTTTGCAATTCTAGAACTGTCGCCATAATGTTGTGTGTGCGCGTACATTATACGCTCGCGGCTCCTAACCGATCGTACTGCTGCAACGGGAGTGTTTGATTAATTAATTTACCCCGAACAGATCGCTAGAAATAAATAATAACATATGCGCCCGTGTGTGTGTGTGTAATTACATTTTTTGTACGGCGCTTTTTTAATATACGGAAAAAGTACGTTGTCTACCAAGTAAATCGTCTAAACGAGTAAAAAATAAGTTATATATTTACGCGTGTTTTATTCGATTTCTTAAAATACGCGCCGATATATGCGCCCTATATCCGTACTTCTCCGTAATATACCTCTCGAGTGACTTATTTAAATTCTTTTATTATATGATCCCAGAAATAATTCGAAGTATCGCATAATATGTATAAAGTAAATTTTTATTTAGTAAATTGCGCTGTAACCCAGTAATTACAATAATTGCATAAATTAGCAGCGTAAAAAACGAATACGCGTCAAATACATTTAACCGCGTACGATTAATAATCGAGGTAATACACAAATGTATAACGTGATATTTATAAAAGATACATAGAGAATAGTTTCTACATATCCAAATGACAGAATAGGTTCTACAATCTATTGTTTAGGTGTCGATTTTCTGAAAAGTAATCCAAATTGTGTAATTAAAAAGACATAAAAAAGCGTTCTACAAAATGGACGACGTTTTCAATTTTACGAACAAAACTTCGATATATACGTGATACATATATATATATATTTAGTATGCAACGATATACAAATTATTATGAATCTCAAACACGACTCGTTCTTCAAATATTATTGACGAGATATATTCGTCGTGACACGAGTGATTACGTTTCGTGATTTATCATTAGCGGTTGATTGTGTAACGTAATTTCTAGTTCGAAATTCCACGATTACAGCGAACGAAATTACCTACAAAATTGGAATAGTTAAAACGTATAATTACCAAAAATGTACCTCATTTTATAATATTTTGTTACACTATTATATTTATTAGGCACTTTAATAAACCATATTCAATGGCCATTGCCAACTATAAGACAACATATTATATACAATTAATAAACGTCATTTAACGAGAATATACGTACACGTATAAGCGCAATATACTTAAAAAGGCGAAAAAGTTTTAAACATACACGTTACGTATTTAAATTTATTATTTTTGAATCGAACAAAACGATAATTGAAAACGCCGATTATTTTCAATAATTTACGTTTATTGTATCGTATTGTAACGTACCGTACATCGTAGAATAATAATTTGAGGCTGTACAGGTGCGCGTATTTTAATTGATAATTACTTTTTTAGAATATCGTAAACGGCGTACACATTTTTTTCAAAAAATGTTTTACAAACAGTACAACATTAATCGATTATATTGAAAAAAGTTTCCGTAATTTTGTAATCGAAAATTAAAAATTAATCGGAATTTTAAAATCGTATACATATTTACTATTTTGATTTTTGTGCGGGATAAAAATATATAAAACTACAGAGGAATCATATTATATAATAAGAGAAACTTAAACGGAATAAATAAATTTATAATTTATTATTACATTAACGTTAGCGAAATTACGTCTATACAAAATACGTATTTCGTTTAATCTAGCATATATATATAAAATGATTTAAATTGAATAATTAAAAAAAAAATGTCGTTTCGCGGATAAATTTAAAACTTGAGATACGTATAACACTTTTTAAAATATCATACGAACTCAAAATTGTTTGTTACGTTATCGTAATTTTATGCTTTTTTTTTAATCTATGAAACGTCGTTTCTATATAATTTTGTATATTTGCCCGTTGCCTATATTGGCTAATATTTATTATTATCATACTAATTACTAACCCAAGTATATAGTTAACTATAAGATAGTAAATATTACGTCTTAATTACGTCGTATTCTCATATATATATATATAAATAACCTATATATATATATACGTTCCATTTTATTATCCAATATTTGATATTGTTATTAATTCCACGAAGGCCGGCCATTGAGCTACTTTCCCCTCGTGTGCGTGTTTTTTTTTTTAATAACGTCCGGGTTTATTAATTTTTATCAATGTTCGTCGGTATATCATCTGTAAGATAAAGTTTTAACTAAAGTATAAAAATGGTTACCAAACGTTTCATCGTGAGTCAACTATATATAACTATATAAATAGCGATATATATATATATATATTTGCTTTTCCCCTGTTTCGTACATTTTCTACGACCTTTTTTTGTCGAGGGGCTACTTTTTCGATAAGGGCGTGTTGGTATGTATACATTTTGACACTATTGCAATATGCATAATTTTTGCGCTAGTGGACGAAAACTTCTCGTATACATATATAAATATATAGCGTGTTGAAATAACCGCGAAAAAATATTTAAAGTTTACGTTTATATATAAAATAAAAATAATATTACAAAAAAAAAAAAATACCCAATTGCAGGATATACGGTAAGGGCGAGCAAAATAAATACGAAAAAAAATTTCTTCGATCCACTCAACGTGGTAGCGTAAAATCGCTTGACCTGGCGTACCACCCTGTTACGGGCTCTGAAACATTAATCCGACACGGTTATTCATTATTATTATAAATGTAGGCACCTGTCATTATACACCGACACGTATTTAAACGCACACGCCTGTAGTTCGGCGTTTTAGCGATTATTGTGTATGCAATGGTTTTCGATTAACATTATACACCGTGTATTATGGACAGCGGAATAAGTTTCGCACGATCATTTCAAAAACGAACGGGAAAAAATACCGTATAACGATTACTACTACGGACGTACCGTCCGATTTTAAATACCAGTACTAAATTACCGTTGTTCTATTCGTTTTCCGTGTCGTTAATAACGTATAATATATACCCTCTCGTTTGAATCCTTCGCCGGTGTTTTCGTCATAATTTCGTAACGCGACGCATTTCGGTCCGTACAATAGACACACTGTCCAAGCTGAATAAGGAAAATCGATCTTCTTGGTTGCCGGAGATAAGGGTCAATAGAATGGACCTGGAAGACCGGCGCGTTCATCGCGAGACACCGAAAATTAAATGCCACGAAAGGAAACACACCCGTCACGGAACTATAGCGCATCAATGGAAGACCAGTGGAAAAGTTAGGTGAGTTCGACACTTTAAACGGTTATTTTTATTTCTAATACGATTTTCGTAGTCTTTAATATGTTTTAAAAAAAACATACGAATCTTACGGTGAATTCCAAACAATATTAGCTTTAACTAATTAGGACTATACGCCCGTATATTGCCATAAATTCTAGTACAAAAAAAATATAGTTGTTTGAATTCGTCACGGGTATTTCTGTATTAATTATTATGTATTACAATAATATAGGCTGTGCTTCCATGTACACGTATGAACTGCGTGTACCGTTTATGGTAAAAAAATATTGAACTCATAACCGAACTTTTTGGAACATAAAACGTTTTAAAATTATCTGATTGCCTAATGGTCGCCGTTTGTAATTATAACCATTAAAAATGGTTTAGTTTTTAAACGTATAATATAAAAAAAATTGTGATAAAGAAACCCTTAACTCTTGAACGGAATATTTTAATAAAAAAAAAACTTAAAAGTGCCGTAAGAAAAATATCAACTATCGTTGTTTTAACGAATTAATTATTAATTTCAACCAAAATAATCGAAAACGATTTATTTCGTGTAAAAAATATATATATCGTATCGATCGCGTTAAATAAAAAGTTTAGTTTTTCAACCGAATATCTTGAAACGTTTCAATATCAACGTCGAACAGTTACGAATAATGCTGAGAAAAAAGATAAAATTAATTTTTTATTTAAATATTTAAATAATTTATATCGCCAATATCGTAAAAATTAAAGAAAAAATACATTCTGTGTAAATTATTTTAAGCAACTCGTATACCGCCCGTTTTTATATTTTAATAACGATGACGCGTCAAAATATTACTATCGAAAAAAAGGGTTAATATATTTAAAAATAAGAGTTTTAATCATCCCCAAATTTCGTATAAATATAACGAAAATACCCACTCTTAAGGTTTAATATTTCGTTAAAAATGTATCGCATAAATTTAATAATATAGTATTTAAATCGAAAAGTAATTTATAATACGAATTTCAATAATTTCGTTTAAACGAATTTAATTATATAAAATCCTTTTTGTTTGCTATTTTTGTATTTTAAAGCGGCACAGCGGCTATATTTCACGCGGAAGTTTTTATTAATAAATGTATATATTTATCTTTAAACGCGACGTTGTTTTAATCCAGTCAATTACGCGACTCACGAAACGTTAATATTTTACACAAATGTAAATTCGTTAAACACTTATACGGTTATCACATCCTATGTTTATGTATTTTATCTGTAACGTTTTTACGCGTTAGAAAATTTATACGCACGAACGTAAATTCGTTTTCATTTTATTAGTTCCTAAATTATTTTAAACATGTTACAGAGAGTTATGGCAATATCCACGATAAACATTATACCGTCGTGTTAATTACGTTTATTCGAATCATTAACGCTTAAATTGATCGCGATTTACAGTTTTGTATTACATTAACTATTAAGAACAAGCGCATAATTGGAAAACATGTATGGAAATTCGAGATTTGTAAATTAATAGTACTCGTTAAATTAACGTGTAACGTGAAATTTGAAGTTTCGTTAGCAAAAAAATCGCGTTTTTTAAATTGCATTTTTCGTCCAATTTAAATATCGAATCAATCGGATTCACGGAATAAATATTTTTAGTTAAACGTACATCTAAATTCGTTTTATTATATTGATTAGGCGGTAGTGTTCGTGATATATCGAGCGTTTTCTTTATATATTTTGTTAGTTTAGATTTCGCGATAAAAGTTGCGCTTAAGGGGACGCATTCAGAGGTTTCGCATCGAGGCGTAAAAGTAATATACGCCACTGCGATTTTAATAATTGTATAATTAAACAATTAACGTTAATTCGTGTGTCGTATTGACTATATATATATATTGTATAAAATTAAATTGTTGTTAAATAAATTGTTGGTTAGTAAAGCGTATAGATTAAACAAAGAAAACAGTATATAGATATAATGTAATAATAACAAAAACGCGCCTTTTTTTTAAATCGATATTCAAATTAAACACGTTAGAAAATGTTTGAGATAATTTGTATTTTGTTTTTGTAGGATAAGTACTTAGATGTCGAAGCCTTTATTGTTAACGATAATAATAAAATTATATTTTGTATAGCTCGTAGGTATAATAACAAATATAATCTTTTATTTACTAAATAAATAATTTTAATACGCTATTTAAGAATAAAATTACAAAAAAAAACAAAATTTAATAACTTTGGCAAAGATATATATTTATACACGTAACTCGTTTATTTTGAACGTGTTCTTATAGAAAGCGAATATTGCATGTGACATGTGTCTATTTGTAGCCACTGTTAACTAATTTGGACTTGATTCATGTTACTTTGAAAGGATTGAACGGTTTCACATATATTCGTTGCAATATGAGTAGTTTAAGCTATTCATTTCGGTATTTTATGGTTCGGCCGTAAAATAACCGGTCCGAGTTATCATAGTAACTATTAAAGCCATTATTTTCCACGTATATCGGGCACGCACCACACACGAAACGATAATTTCGTAAACTCGTGTTTACGACGGTGAATAACCGATTTGAAATTCTAAAACATATTCGATTTGTTCGGCCGGCGTTATTATTATTTGCCGACTACAGTTTTATTTATCGGGCGAGTAACGAGTTTGCGTTTGAAGATCGAACGATTATTGTATTCCGCGCGATGATAAATCATCGAAATTAGTAAACGCGCGTGCGCGTATATTAACGAGTGTAGCTAATGCACGTTACAATTGACGAATGCGATAATCGCGCGTATTGTTTCAGCAAAATGTATTAACATACTTCACCCGCCGTTTACTAATATATATATAAGTAAAACTTTTAATTTTCAAATAGAACACGAATCGCTAACGTCGTGAGCAACGTTTATAAATACGCTTGTCTTTATACATATCGTCTAGTTCGTCCGTGTCCATTGTTTAACTTGACGCCACGAATCGAGGACGTAGGATTGGTTAAAACCGTTAAAATTTTAATTAATTAAATTAATCCGATTGACGATAGACGATTATGTTTAGTGATTCGACGCGAGAAAAACTGAAAATTAATCGACGTATAGCGACGATTGATAAATTACAAAATTGAAAATCCACGGAAAACGCAACGTCGAATTATCGAAATTCGTTATTCGAATAGAGTAGCGCGTCGCGTAATTATCAATATTGTCGTAAACACGTACGTACGGGTGTAAATTCTCGGAGAACGGCGTTAAATTATTGGTTCGTGTACAACGCACGGGATTCGGAAATTCTCGAGAATTAATTTGGTTAATTATGTTGATTTAATTTCGTTTTCGTTGACCGCGACGAAACAACATTTACAAAACACTAGCGGTTATTATTATTATTATTCGTTTCGTCGAGTTCTGTATACTGTCACTCGGTCAAATGCCGATTAAAACTGCGTTAATTGCGTACATTTCCGTCGATTCCTACCCCCTACACCTGCCGCAGCGACGGTGGCGGTAAAATAATGTTATTCGTATTCCGCAGGTGTCCGGACAAAGGGACGATGAAAATACGAAAACCGGCTCAGATCAACCCTCTAATGACTATATTGATGAGTCCCCGGCCCGGACTCAACCAATCGCCCGCAACTGGTGAAATTTCGTCCACATAGTTTCGGGTTACGTAGCCGTTTTAAACATTTTTTTTTCGTCCCACAGGCGACGTAATCTGTATGGAACGATTGCCGCTGACCACGTACGGTACTGTGGTCCTGGAACTTCCCAATGACTTCCACTATAAACCGGCCGTAAAGAAGTCGACCGGCGTTCGCAAAATAGCAACTCGAAAATGCGTCGTGCCCGACCCTAATAAATTGAAACTTAGCTTAAGATGGCAAATGTAGTAGTAAGTATATACATACGTATAAAATATTATGTGAAATAATAAGAATCAGCAAATAAGTCGAGTCCCGTAATAAATGCTTCGGGTTTAAAAAAAAACGCGTATATATTTTAATGAAAAGGGTTGAGTGACCAACGGCTTTTGTAAGTTTTATGCTTACTCGACGCTCATTAGCTGACCCAGCAACATTGCGGCCAATGTATTATGTAGGTTGTATATACCTATCTCGGGTGATTTATGAATTCTATTCAAGGCGGTTTTCCGCGCGGGCTAACAGAAAAGAACAAAGTTGTCGACCGCTTTTCAATTAATCTCCGCCGCGGAGGTCATTCCGTCGTACTCGAATAAATACTTTATACGTTTCAACGGCCGTCCGCGTTAATAATAACGCGGACGCGTACATATTGCACGCGTCCGCGACGCGCACATGCGCGTTAAAAATGGTTATTATAACCGGTCGGGATTTCGGACGACCCACATATGCGACACTCCGCAAGTGTACCGGTTCGGGTGTTAAGGTTGGCAACCTTGGGTGTATCCAACCAAGTGCGTGTTGTGGGAGGTCGTGCGTCATATAACAACCCCTGCCGTTGGACCGTCGTATAGGTATAAATAATAAGGTTATATATTCACGGTCTCGTGAAAAATATTATGCCGCATGTGTCGACGGTGTTGGTGATGGTGACGATGAGGGTGGTGGTGGTGGTGGTGGTGGTGGTGGCGTTCAAGTCTCCGAAGGCCGCGGGCTGTTCGCGTCGTCGCTGCCGCCGCCGTCTGCACTACTGCGGCGTTTAGAAAAAAACAGGTTGTTTCGAAGGGTTGCCTAAAATTGTCAGGTTATCTAGGCCAAACACGCGGACAACTGACGGGGTTGAAACATTCGTGCGCGAAAACGTAAAACGTCCCCTAGGAATTAACATTCTTCTCGGTAAAAACGCGTAGAGGGGTAGTTTCCGGTACGGTACGCGAAAATTCGAAATCTAATTTTAATATGACTACATAAGTGCCGGACGCGACGATTTACGTGTGTATTAACATAAGAAAAGCGCGATTTCGTTATATCGAACCGTATACGCGTGAGGGATTTCCGATATAGTTTCGTATGGCAGAACAGAACGCATTGCAGACAGGACTGTGTGGGAAAATTCGGCGTGAACACGCACAACAATATTATACGTACAATGTATTATAGTGGTAGTAATTTCATATTGATAAATCGGTTTTTTCTCCTTTCCTTGTAATATATAATATTACGCTTCGTCCAAAATTCATCTGGCAAATTCTCTTATACACAACTACACAATAAAACATAATGGTTATTATTATTATATTTATACGTATTTTTTTTCGGCTTTCGTTTAATTTAAAAATCTCCCTCGTCCCATCATCATAACATAACAGGTAGGCGGATCTCTAGCATGGCCAATATTTTACACCGACCGGTATACCTATATATACAATATACATACATACATATATATGAGTATATATATATAAGATATATACCATTATAATATACGTTCGAGAGGCGCCAGTTTGGCGATGGTTTTGTCTGGAACTGTACACGTACAGCAATATGTGATGGAATCTAAGAGGCTTGGCCATCCAACAACATTACATACACGTGTGTGTGTGTGTATGAGTGTGCGAGGAGGGAGAGAGTCGTGGATGATGAGACGTAGAGGGTTGTTTTCGTGTGCACTCAAGGCCAGGGGTGAGATGAGGGGATATAAATCTGTGAGTATATACGTGTGTGTGTATGTGTGTGCGTGTGTATGTGTGTGTGCGTGTGTGCGTGCGTGTGTGTGTGTGTGTGTGTGTGTGTGTGTGTGTGTGTGTGTGTGTGTGTGTGTGTGTGTGTGGGGGTGTGTGTGTGTGTGTGTGGGTGTGTG
>JAIPRN010000163.1:0-54478 GCA_025469175.1 Geopemphigus sp. TES_GeoC_2020
CGTACACGCCCGGCTTCCCCCCCCACGGCCAACGGCGGTCGTTTTTGTATATAAAAACGCGCCGGAGTACAAAATGATACGGGAACGCGCGTTTCAAAGGCTCGGACTTTATACGCCGTAGTGTACGGTTGTAGAACGTTATTGTGCCGGCCGCGTAATCATTCGACGGTAACGACGACGTTTTCGATTTAAATTAAAATTTTTAACGCACGTGTCCGGGTATTTCGACACCAAAGGACTACCGCGCGTTAATAATATTTTACTCGGAGGCGAAACGGGGGAAAAAATGACGTTAAAACGCGTTTCTCGCGTGATTTAACGGTTTTTTTTTTCTCTCGCGCGTACGAGCGGGTTCGTGTTATTATCGAAAGATAGAGCGAGAGAGAGTGATATGGAGACGGAGGGAAGCTAATTTAAATTTTGGTTACGCCGGGATTTGTATAATATTTATTTGAAACGTACCGAAATCGTTCGTCGAATTCCGGTTCCTCGTTGGCCGCGGCCATATGGTTGATATCGGAATTATACGATATTACGTTTTTATCCCGTACGTAATGTGTTCGTAAAAAGCGTTTCCTAACCTCTTTGATATCCGACGAACGCGCGCGCGCACGTATAATTATAATGCCGACCGTCCGTAGTAATACGTTAATAATAATAATACGACGGAAAGCGAGGCGGAAAAGTACGGCGAGCTCTCGGACGAATCGAACGAAATACGCGAACGAGCCGGATTCGACGACGTTCGGTTTTATTTATCGTCCGTCCACCGTGACCGCGAATCGGCGCACGCGCTCGTCCCTATATGTTGGACCGTCTTTTATAATACGCTCGCGTCGTTTCGTCGGCTTTTTCCCGAGACGGAAAAACGTTTTTTTCCTCCGAGGTAAATTCGACCGTGGGTATCGTGCGTGAATATCGTGTTTTCAAATTCTTCGACCCGTTGCCGTTAATAAACGAAAATCGCCGAGCTCAGAAACGCGCGCGTCTAACCTCAGCGGCTGCCGCTTGAATTGTAAACAACGGCTGAAAACGTCGTCGTACTTTTCGGTGGGCGCGTGTGCCCGACACAACAGCGTTGACTATCCAGACTGGCGGAATCGTAAACGTTTTCCGGTTAATTTTCGAACACGCCTATGTACGTATACGGCGCCGTACGGACGAACGTTACGCGACGCGAGAATATCGCCCGACCGGCGCGTAAACTTTCGGACGGAAACCGAGTGGGCGGTGTGCACGAATAATACCGTGTTTTACGACGGACCCATTCCGTACGGCGTAATAGATAATAAATACGCGGGCGTTATACGTACGTTGTCGTCGGCATTTTATCGTTATTAGATTTCGGTCGGGCGTACGTAAACGGACCATATTTACAGGGCCGTTAAAAAAAACGGGTCGACGTTTTGACCCGTTCGTTTTTGTTTCGAACGTCCCCGTATCGAAAATAATAGTGATCACAAGAGAGGCGCGTTCGCGACAATTACAAACGGCGGTTGGGTACGGACAAATCGGCGGTTTACGGCGTTTGTCCCGCGCTCGACAAAGGACGCGTGCGACAACGGTACCCCGCTACGAACGAACGGTATCGAACGCCCGGAAATAACAGTACTACCGGCGCGAACGTTTCGCGGCCGTCCGATTCGAATTTCGCGGCACTAATCGATGGTCGGAAAGTAGGCGCGCGATATGATAATTTCTTACGGGTTTATTTTCGTACGATACGCGTCGCGTTTTATTCGTAAAACGTTTTATAATTGTTTTTTCCGCCGTCTCGTTCCATTTCGCAACTCGTAGCCCGGGTGTACAATGTTACGTATATACGTATTGTACTACTACACGAGTAACCGCCCCGTTCGGAGGTTACTATATTGGAACGCGCCACGGCGTGCGTAATGTAAACGGCGGCCACGCGTAATTAGCTTCGGACGGCGAATATACCCTCGTACGTGGCCAACTATAATGCCGATGGTCCGACGGGGTAGCGGTAAAGAGAAGACGAACTTGTGTACGCGTAAACGCGCGCGCGTTGTACGGCACCGACACAGGTCGTATATACGGGCGCCGAAAACCGGTGGCGTGTGTGGAAGGATAAGAGGGAAAACGGCGAGAACGAATTGACGACGGGCGGCGAACGATTATCGCGCAACAAGCGTGTTCGACATTCGGTGGTCATTCTGGACGACGGTGGAAAACGGTAAAAAAAAACGGTTGACCCGTGGCGCGATCGACTTCGTTGTCGACGACGAGTAGGTGAAACGTGTCTACACTAAACGCGAACGGCGTTTCGCGTATCTCGGACGTATGCGTACGTTTTACGAAAATGGAGCTCGGATTACGAACGCGAAATATTCCGTCGATCCGTCTAGACGTGGTCGCGTGTATGTCCGTACAATAACGATTCCACGCGTATCGGAAACGTAGAGAAATACGCGCGTACTTCGGTCGGACGAATTTGTCGCGACGTGTACGAGTTACCCGTATATTTACGTCGTTACGGCCGGTCGGTTTCCACGTTTTCCGTTTGTCGCCGACGGCGTTTATTATTATCGTTTAATCGACTCACCCCCCCCCTCTCCATGCGTAATTTCGCGACGACGGCAACCGCCGTGGAATGTTCGGGCAGGAATATTTGTCGCCAGTGACGTATTTAGCACCTGAATTTCGGGGGACGGGGAGATTAATTTTTAAATAAATAAATCGGACGACCCTAACGGAACAAGACACGTTATATTTATTACGTGCATCGAAGTTTAAAAATATTTTTAACTTATTCGTTGTTATCGTTTAGAAATGTACGTCTCGTAAGAAATTAATTTCTCCTAAACGTTCTCGGGGGGTGGTTATGTTTGTGCTGTTTGTCGTCGCCCAAAGACAATTTCGTTTCGATCGATTTCGTTTACGTACACACGGAGGAGAAAGATCGCGGTGCCGTGTCGATTAAGGCGTTCGTGAATACGACAACGACGAATTTTCGTTCTTGACCGCCGCTCGGCATGGGTAGGAGAAACCTATTTGTCCGAATTCGCCGGTGGTCAGCTGGGCCGAGCCACCGGTTTGCGAATTCGCGAAAACCCGGGCGACACCGAACGATGTCGAAAACGCGTTCGCCGGGGGGGGGGTGTGTCCTTTGACCGACGTCGTTTCGCGGTTTTTTCACGCTTTTCAACGATCGGCGTCACGCTTGTTCGGTGAATTCCGCGCCTATTCGGCTCGCGTACAACATATATATATATATACGCGTACCGATTTCATAATACCTACCGACGTTTTTATTTACGTTTTACCGACCGCGCGCTGACGTTTGAGATTCTCTTATAAAACGCTCTCGACCCACGCGCGTACCTACACACACATACACACATCGCCCCGTGTTCGTTTAGGTTATATCCGTAAACAATATCGGTCGCTTTCTATAAAACGATATTTCGTAGCCAATAAAAAACGAACGCTCGTAGAGTTTCCAATAGTTTATCGCGTACCGATTTACGACCGCCGTCGGAAATGTACGAAACTCGTACCGGACACTCGATAAAGTCGACCGTTTACGTTCGCCGATCGATCGACACGTTTTCCGCGTTCGTCGTTTACCGTTCCGTACGAATTAATAATAATAATACCGAAAGTCCGCGGAACGTTGAAAATCGTCGGATCGGTTCCGCGCGTAACATTGTAATACCACCAATAATCCGTTCGAATCGGAAAACGGCCCCGGGACAGCCGCGAACGGTCGTGTCGTACCATTGACTCGATCATATTTTTCCGGGCGGTCGGCACGAACGGAAATCGGAAACCGCCGTCGAAATCCGCGCGATTCGTACGTAATAATAATAATAATAACAACAACGTTTGGCGCGTACATTACAACGTACACGAGCGCGCCGCGCAGGGGCGTAACGAGGTACGTAAACAAGGTAATCGACACCTGCCGCCGGTGTTGTTGGGGCCGACTAGCCGGCCAGTCAGCACCCTATCCACCACACCCATACACCGCAGGTCGTGGTATACGGTGGTCACGTACGGGTCGTGTATCATCCGTGGCCCCGCGTAAAGAAGCTAGACGTGTGTATCGGCGGCCTACCGCGATATTACGCGTACACACACTTGTTCGGCGTTTCTGCGTGTAAAAACGTTTTCGGTCAGTTTACGTACGATCAGCTCGCGGACGGCGAGACGTTTTTCGGTTTTAGGTCGCCGGTTTCTCGTCCGTCCTCGTGTAATCGTCGACGTCGCGGCTTCACCGTTTCCGATACACCCGTCACCTCCCCGTCGCGGTTCATTCGCCGATGTTTTCGTTCTCTCCCGATCCGTAATCGTTCGCGGCGGCCGCTAGACTTCCCCGGCGGTAATCGATCCGGTAACGAAACCGTTCGATTCACATTCGGCCTACGACGAAACAGGTTACCACGATTCGGTGGGAAATTATTCACGCGGCCGTCAACACCGTTGCGCCGTACGCGCGTTTAATCGCCGGTCGGGTGGTGGTATATCGTCGCGCACAATTCACGAACCGTCGGTTACGCGTTACGTTCGGACGTCCGTACGAGAAACTGACGGTACGCCGTTTGAACGGTTTACGCGTGTTTGCGGTTAGGGACGTTCGTTCGTCGCGCGCGTATTAGCGAATATATATACGCGCCGCCGGGTAATATCGGAGCAATAGGTCGCGGGACGCTGTGTACAACGTTCTCGAATTTGGCCGGCATCGGCAACCGTTATAGATATGCACGTCCGCCGTTTCTGCCGTAGATCACCGGGACCGGGCGCGGTTTTTATTCGTCGAAACTACGACAACGTCTTGGGCGACGGAGTGTATTGTTTAATGTCGTCCAGGTGTCTCGGGAGCGGGCGCGCGCGCGCGCGCACGCACTCACGCACGCGTGACGTGTTGAAGATTCGAATAACGTACGCCGTTCGTATAGGTTCGGGGCAGCGCCGCGGCGTGCATTCCATTACCATTGTTCGTCCGCACTTACACACACACACACACACGGCGCAGACACTCGTACGCGGACACGCGGGGTCCGCCGATCCAGTCTCCGGCAGACTCACCGGTACCTGTTTGACGGCCTTCTCCACCCCGTCGCACGCTGTATACACGTTCGTATATTACGCACGCACGCGCGTACTTATATTATACACGACGTATTTAGTCGACCGACGTTATACAGGCGGTATCCTCACCCGGCCCGGTATAACGTCCTCTTGGGCACCGTCGTTGTCGTCGTCCATCTATACGTATTTATCTCTATATATACACATATAGGTACCCCCTACGGTGTTTGGGTCAAGTATGTTTCGCCCACACGTGAAACCGATTGGCATTCCAATACACACACATACACACGACCGCGTGCGTAGACACACGTCTTACGTGGCCGATAAACGCGCGTATTATTTGTGTGTGTGTGCGTATATATATATATATAGTTGGCTATACAGGCATGTAAATGAACGACGTTACGATGAAAAATAGTCTCCGAAACACTAGTAGCCGAGTATAGGTTCCCGTGTGTAATACGTGCGTATATGTAATATAATAAACACGGTCGTCTACGCGCGCGCGTAACGTTGATTAGATATTTTCCCGTCTACCACGACTTTTACTCTCGTGTACGGTGCGCGTATTAGTCGCGTTCGGTGTGTGTGTGTGTGTGTGTGTGTGTGTGTGTGGTGAAGGAGAAGGCGTGTAGAAATATCGATGGAAATCCGTTAACGGGCGCGCGTCTATTATTTCACGCGCCGTATTTTATCGACGCGTGGAATACTGTCCGCCGTGCGCTGGCCGATTTATTATTAAATTTACCGCGATGTTTGAGCGAAAACGGCGCCGTCGAATTCGTGCCCGGGGCAATGTCTCCGCTCGTCGTGCACCCTCCCCCGGTGATTGTTCGACGTTCGCGAACGCGTTTAAAACACCGGTCGGACCCGGTACGGGGGTTTTCTTTCGGTTCGCCACGGGCCCCGGACGCTTTTCCGAATCGAACAAAAAAAACCGTACGTATTCGGGGACACGGCGGTCCAACGTCGACGAATCGTTCCTACACGAGGTGTGTTCAATACGGGAATTTTCGTTTTCCGAAAAAAACCGTTGGTTTATTCGGTCACGTTAGTTTTTTCTCCTTCAAAACCGTAACCGTTAGACAACTTCCAGTTGTCCCCCAAAACACTTTTCCAATCGTATTTCGAAAATCAAAACGAACTATGGAATCGAAATATTTTTCCCCGTAACTACGCGGCCGATAATGATTCCGAGTTCGAACGATAAAACACCGTATTTTCGGACTCGATCGTCCTTGTCGGAACGTATTAACGTTTATTTGAGCGACGTCGTTGTCTGCACACCAGCCACGCGCGTTACGTTCAACGACGTGCGCCAATTCAGCGAACTACCGGTATATACGGGGGAGGGTTTTTTGTGTTTTCAATACGCAGAGTCCCCGCTAAGTGGGGGGGGGAGTTTGAGAAACACCGCCACGGGGATTTCGTACGTTCTCGGACGACGGTAAATAGTTATCGCGACGTTGTCTCGGTTCTCTCGGCGCGTATAAATGTATTCGTACCCGTTTCGTTTAATACGCTTTTCAAAAGGCTAGCGGTTCTATCGTCGTAATCATTCGTTTTGCCCGCGAGAGTTTCCGTCGGACGTCAAGTGCGGTCACGGAACGGGCGGGATTACGCGTTTACGTGTACCGTATTACGTTTCGAACGCGAAGCACCCGAAAATTGAACCGGCCGATATACGCGCGTGTTGTTCCATACGTGCGCGCCTTCTCCAGTTATGAGGATCCGAAGGAAGCGGAGGAAGACCGAAGTGAATAAGTGGTCGGTACGAGGACTGTTGGTGTGTGAACGATGTGGCGGGGTGGGGGGATCGGGTCGAGTGGTGGTTAAGGTGGCCGGCCGATCCCAAATAGCCGGGAAAGGGGGCGAGGAAGCAAAAGACGCGCGTGTACAGCTCGGTCGAATTGATAAACCCATCGCGGTAATTGCGATCGAACAACAAACAACGTGTAGATAATTCGGATAATTCGGCGCGCGTCGGAAATGACGCCGTTCGCGTAACCATATTTCGCGCCGTACAAGTACGTTGGGGAGGAGGAGGAGGAGGAAGAGGAGGGCGATTTGTGGTCGGGCACAATTCGAACGCGTTCTCGCGCGTAACGGACCGATTCCGATCGCGCGCGCAAGCCGACAATTTCGGAACGTATCCGACCGACAGGTGAAAATCGTACGGTGTATTATATTTTACCGGGCGGGTCGGCATTTTTTCGGTGGTCGACGGCGAGCGATTACGGTGGTCCGCGCGGAGTTGACGACGACGAACCGGCGGCCCGCCCGCGCAGGTGTCGCGAGAAAACGGGAAAAACGGCGGCGGCGGCGGCGGCGATCGCGACCGACGACGACGCTCCCGTCGTCACATCCTCCCGGTGGCCAATCTTCCGTAACCGCGGCGCGCTAAACACGCCATGCTACGTATTGTTTACGGCCGCGGGCCGCCGGGTGTACCGTCCCGTCTATACCACGCGGAGACGATTTCGAATCGTTTTGCCCCGTTTCGGACGCGCATCTGCCGCCGGTTAATCTCCCGGCGATTAGTTCGGCCGTATTATTATCGTACCGCCGTCGTCGTTATATTACGCCGAAGTACTATCGTTCTTTCCGCCGCCGCAATTAACGTTTTGTACGTCCGTCGGCGCGTAGCTAAAAATTTCGGTACTTTCCGATAATACTCGATCTCCCTCCCACACACACGAGAACAACAACGACACACAAGCGGACCGACTGTAAATAATACGACGAATTCTCACGGTTTTCCGTCGATTATTTAATAACGCGTACGTAACGTATCGCGCGGGCATCCACGAATTTACATATAATTGCACGGTCCCGATCGATCGGTGTACGCGCGATCCGCGGATAAATAATATATTATTTCCCCACCCGTCTTTCGGCGATTCTCACTTAGTCGCGCCGGTAATAATAATCGTCGCGAACGATCGTGATCGAACGAAATCTCGGGCGGGCGGGCGCGACCCTCCGGGCCCGTCGATATTTCGTACGCGTAATACGGCACGACGCGTCCGTATTTTATTGTGCGTACCGGTTCAAGTATTACACGACGAACGCCCGCCGATTACCGGGACGAGGTATTCGTGTCTATATATTTTTCTTCGTGTTTAACATTCACGCCGGACAATTTAAATCGACGCTTTCGGCCGCCCGATTACCGTACGAATAGCAATCGTACCTAACCTAACTCTCCGAACCGTTTCGGTTTTCACCCGAGGCGTCGCTTCCGTAACCGGCCGTGTTCACGAATTCACCCGTGTTTTCCCATCCGTCGTTCTTACATTACATTACGCGCGCGCGTGACTACTACCCTCCCACCCGCCACGTCGCGTTCTTCTACGGCGATAGAAGAAGAAAAAACCCCGACCGACGTAATTGTTTAATTATCGGGCCAAACTACGCGACGGCGGGGCCCGCCGAATGGAATCGGAATGTTGTTGTTGTGAACGCGCGCGCATACCACGTCGTCGTTCGTCCGACCGTCCGGGGGTCCGTTGTGATCACGGCGGTTGATTGATTCGAATGGCGTATCCCCGGACGTAATACGTTTGGACGGGGAACCGGGCGGGGTGCACGGCGCGCGTGTGTAAGCGCGCCATATTCGCGGGCCATGTACGGGGCGCGTTTTTGTCGGCGATGCCCACGAGGGGCTCGGGGACGTTCGGACGTGTTCGACGAACGTACAACGGGACGTACACGAAAACGCGTTAAGGCGAATTTCGAAATACACTTAGACCCTCCCTCCCCTCCCACGTACGCCGACTCGGCGGTTGCGTAAAAACGTATCCCGGCGTCTTCCGAATAAGAAATAACCGTATTTAATAACACCGAATCGTCGTGTGTGCACACCCTTCATCCACACCGTCGCGCTCGAAATTCCGATCGGCCGCCGCCGATGATCCCCGCGTACCCGAGTGCCCAAGTTTTTCGCATTCTCCTGCGACGGCGGGATCGTCCGAGATTCGATCGCGTCACCGTCGGCGGCTACACGGTCGTTGGATTTCGAACGATTCGAATAAAGTACGGTCAATTGTGACACGCTAATCCGCGTCCGGGGTTACCGCGTTACGGTTCGGTACCGAAAACGCTTTACGACCTATCGATAAATCGGCACGCGGTTTCGTAACGGTAACGCCGGCCAGCGACCAGCGCGACCGCTGAACATTTGGGCGGAAAATCCGTACGGGACCGGCCGGAACATAGCGCGACAACGGAGACGGCCGTTCGGAACGGTATTTCGGTTTTTCATTCCCGTAGATCTGGCCAGAGTTTCTTTACCGGCAAAACGACGACCCTATATATCACGTACCCGAACGGTCCGTGTATTTATTGACGTTCGTTTACCGTTCGGCGTCGAATTTTAGCTACGGCGGACGAACACGCCGGGTTTCTTTTACATCATGGATCGTCCGTAAACGTAGAGACCATCCGCCGACGATCGATCGGTGTTTCGAGTCGAGTGTACGGCTCCGAATGAACCCGTGTATGGAGGTGAATTCGTCAAACCTCCTCGTCCCCGGACGTACACTCGCCGGGCGGGGACGCGTTTCGATACGGCGATCGTTTGGCTTTCGCGTCTACGCGTCCGGCCGCGTCGGCTTTATCGAAATAAATAAACGACTGTCGGTCGGTGTACGAACGAAAACGGCAACAATACCGTACGTTAATATTACGTTTTCGTATTAATATTACCGTTCGCCGTCGGGAAAATACACCGTCCGGTATTTTCGATCCTTTTCGTTCATTTCGTTTCTAACGCTCGCGCGGCGTGTCCACGAATATTTTTCGAGAGAATAACTCGGCCGCCGCCGCCGCAGCCGCCACTCGCGCGTCGTATGTGTTATACGTGTTGTACGTCGTTCCGGGTACTGGTTTAATTAAAACGTTTACCGTCCCGTGATTTATAAATGTTTACTCGCGTACGTAATCGCCTTTTAGGGAAAAAGCAAATTAAAAACGGTACACTCGCTATTATTGTTGTACGCGCGCACACACACACGTATATATATACACGGGAAGGTACAATATGTAGATTCGTTACGGACCGAGCGGCGCGCCGAGGAATTCAATCTTTCCGTTTAATTAGGCGCTCGTATTTTTCGTTTCGGGAACGCATAAATTATACACGAACACATTCTTCCGTCGGGTTTCGGTTCGGGTATTTCGGCGACCAACGCGTCCGACAGAAGATAAAAGATCCGGCTATATAATTTACAGTCCTCCGTCGATTTGTTTACGTCGTTGTTTTTATTTACCTTTCGATTCTCCGACGTTTATTACGGACGCGCGTCACTGTCCAATACCGCTACCGTCTATCGTACTCAATTAACGCGGGAACGGAAATTCAATCGGATGAGGGGATGCCGCCGATTTTGTTTATACGCTAAATAATATTTTATTACGTTCACGTAATACGAACGATTCGCTGTCGCCGTTACAATACGCAGTACAGACGCGTCGTATATAAAGATTGTCGAGCGGGCCTGTGCGTTACGCAACGGGCGCGCACGATTTATTTTTACGGCCGTCGTGCGGCTGAAAACGGTGGGAGACGCTCGCGGATAACGACGAACCCGACTCGCGATTACGGTGGCAACGACGTACGCGACGTCCGAATAACCGAAATTCCCCGCAAGTGAATTCCCTGCCGGCCGTGTCGAGTTTTCCGAAAACTTCCCAGTCTGTGTATTCGCCGGATGTGTCCGAAGTGCGCGTACACGTGCGTGCACGAAACCCGATCGGCGAAAACACCGACCGTGTCGATCTACGGGAGTCCGAAAAACGGAACGGCCGATCCGGAAGCACGAACGAGAGACCGCTTTGCTACACAGGTGATAGTGGCGTTAAATATTTTTCGTACGCGTCGACCACCGAAGAACACACGCGTATTATTATGCCGCGGCGACCATACGCGCGTTCCGTCGTTCTATGATTATATAGTCCGTACGATCGAAAACCTTTCGTACATTATACCGCGACCGCGGTATATACGCCGCTCGCGTGTATGGATATATTTAAACGCACGTACGGGAGGGGCGGACGTTCCGACCGTATTTCACTCGTCGGATTTTTCGTGCACGCGCGCGCGTGTCCGTGTACGGGTACGCTCGCTCGGTTATTACCCGATAATAGGTATACCTCGGATACCCGATGCGGCGACGTATATGGTCGGGGTACACGATCGACTGTCCCGCGAAATTACGCGCCTATGTCCGTACGGGCGCGTTCGACGTTCCTGAGAGGGACGCTATTTACGAACGTTTAACCCTCGCACCTCGGTAATAAGGTATTAAACGGTTCCTATTCGGCGACCGGTTTTGTAAACTTGACGTTTATGTACGCGTACACGTGAAAATCGTGTCCGCAAGTTGCCGAAATGATTGGCGACGTGTTGTTTACCCGAACCGAACGGGGGGGACCGAGTGGACGATAATCGTTAACCGAAACCAAAAGTCGTCGGGTTATTAAAAAAAAAAAAAATCGAATTCGGTCGGTTAACGAAACTGCGTGGGGGTGGTTTTCCTTTTCGATCGTGCAAACGCGGATTTTTGCGTCGCGGAAACGTAACGAATTCGTTTCACTTTCGATACGGAATAGGAGTCGACTAGTCTATTCTACATACTTAATCGTCGACTATTTCGTAACGCCTGTAACGGGCGCGTTTCGAACGTCCAACAACAACAACATATTCAACGCGTTCAGCCGGCTGCTCTAATCGCGACAATCGTTCGTAAAAGTTACGTTTGCGCGGTCCGTAGGAACGAGTGAGCTATTGAAGTTAAACAAAAGTAATACGACAATTATCGTTTCGGCGCTAATGTTTAGCTGTTTAACGTCTCCCGTTTTGACCGAAACGAACATTTCGGGAAAGAATTTGGCGCCTCCGACTAAACCGCGAACCCCATAAACCGTTTGCTAAGTAAACCGTCGTTCCGTTTTAGCGTTCGCGTATTCCGTGATTCGACAATTCCGTTCGGAATGCCGGGGACGACCAATCAATTTCGGGAACCAACGATCGGTCGAGAGAAAAACGTTTCTTCGAGGAAGGCTACGATCGATTCGTAGCGTTCGAATCGATCGACTCGCCGGCGAGCGTTTTTCGTACCGTCTAACGTCTCTTATCGCGTTCGTTTTACGCAATCGTCGTAGGTCACCCTCACCACCACCACCACCAGTATAGACGTAACGCGTGTAAACGTGTTCGTGGGACACGTCCGAATTCCGATCCCGGGGACTCTTTAGCTCGTTCCCGCGGACGATTTATTCGCGCAATTATACTAATATAATATATATGCCGGTCGATCGTTGCGCGGATGACCTTTCCGACCCGAATTCGCGAGAGTGAAAGTTCGCTCCGACTGTTCGTGACAAATGTTTTCGCGTATACCGTACACACACGCTCGACCTAAGAACAAATCCGTGCGGACTCCTACACACGCGCCACCTCGGGACTCGTCTTTTGCAAAACTCGGTACGTATTAGCGCGCCTACGTTCGATTTTCGAACGTCGTTATTGGTTGCCGCGCGTAATCGAAACGCTATACCGTTTTTGTCCCCCGGGAAAGACGGAGAAAACCAATCGCCGGACGAACCGGTACGCGTCGTAGTCCCGCGAATATCCGCGTAGCGTATCCGCCAACTCGTCGTCGTTCGCACTCCCTGCTACTTGTCGTCGTCTTCGTCGGTCGACATATTCCGGTCGGCGTTCGGCCGGTCTACGGACTCGGCGAGCTCGGGCCGATAGATACGAACGGTTTTCCGAGTTGAACGGTTTAGACGTCGTTTTTCGATTTCCAAATACGTACTTGGCCGGGGCGGTTATAATCGTAGCTACGCGTTTGACGGCGGCTAGGTACTACCGCGGTCGAACGCTACCGGATACCGGGCTAGAGCGTTTAACGAACATTCGCGACGCCCGTCCGGTCGACCATCGGACGTTCGTACAAAACGGCGTTCCGCACGATTTAAACAAACACGCGCCCGAGCCCAAGTACGAGTAGAAACGAACCCGTGAAACTAACCCGTCGCTGCACGGGTATACGCGTTATATATATATATAAATGTGTGCGCGTGTGTATCGTCGTTTGTCTCCGACGACGTGTTGAATTGTGATACGCCGACACGGATTTAAACGACGCCGTAGGACGGCACTCGCGGCGCGTTAAATATCAAGTACGCGTTCCGGTCGAACGTACACCGTGGATGTGAATACCGATATACGTACGGGTAGTACGTAATAACGATATCGTTTCCCGGTCGCTCTTTTTTATCAGCCGGACGCGCGCGCGTCGGTAATATCGTTATTAAGCACGCGGCGTACTTGTGTTTGCGTTACGAACGGGCGGAAAAGTCGGCTATATTGTGTTGTTGTTATTATTATCACGGGCGCCCGTTGCAGGTGAGAAGGTAATTACGCGTTTTTACCGCACACGCAGACGCCGCGCGTTGTCCACCGTAATTACGACGTCGTATCGTATTTAAAAAAAAAACAAAATACGAAATAATTGACGGCCGTGGCGTTTTTCTCACGTTACGGGCAACACTCGTAAAACCAAAAAACCAACAAAGACGCCCGCGGACGTGCCCATACGTGTGTGCGTATAAATGTGTACGTAAATGTAATGGAACGGACGGGGGTACAATAGAGGCGACGGTTTCGTTTCCATTTATTTCGAATTGGTCGAACGCCGTACGAACGTGAAATCCGTTTTTTGTTTTCGGTCGTTCGGATTCTTTTACGGCCCATACTTACCGACCGTTTATCGTATTTAGAACGCGCGACGAAACGAATACTCCCGACGACTACGTTTCCGTGCGCCGGCCAGCGGTGTACACCGCCACCGGATTCGCCGGACAAACGGCGGAGGCGGTAGTCGCGCGACGGACGCCGAATGAAACTGTCGAACGATTTTCCTTCTCGACGTAAATCAAATCGCTTCGCTCGGTCCGAATCCGTTAAATCCGGTAATTTATGAAACGACCGGCTCGTGAACGCATGCGCGTATACACACGTGTGCGTAACGTTCTACCGCACTGTACGGTCTATTGGAATAGAATCGTCGTATCGGAACTACAACTATTAGATCAACGGCGTCTGGAAAAAAATTCGAAAAATATAAGCCGTACGGATGCCGTTAAATACGAGCGAAACGCGTTCATTTCTCGGTACGAATCCCTCCCCCCCGTCGTTACTATCGTTACTAACGATGCCCGTCCAAAAAAATATTACCGAAACCGTCCAGGTTTTGTTCGTTTGATTTCTCCAATCGCGAAACGGTGCCCGACCGGGGCTTGTCCGTGCGGAACGTAAAACGTCACTGGTGACCACTACGGAACGTCGTGCCGGCCGTTGTAAGTACGTCGTTATTGGTCTATCGACTCGGGCGGCGGACGTAATTACACCGCACGGGATGTGGCCGGTTTTCGTAAGGGCTCGGGCGCGCGGTCGGCGTTTTTACGAAATTTCGTACCCGTCGTAAACGATGCGACGCGGACGTCGTTTATCGAAATATTCGTTAAACGGAACGTTAATCGACTACGAACCGGAGCGAGTTCAACGGGCGAAAAATTGAGCAATTATTTTCGAAAACAAATTGTTTTCCGCGCGTGTTTTTTTAATTCGAGCGCCTAAGCGCGTATACATTACAATTGGCCGGTATACGCCGCGCGGTTATGTTAGCCATTAGTCCATTATCGTGTTTAAAAGGCGTTAATTTGACGAAACCGTTTGTTTACCGGGATCGGTACACTAGCCGGGAACAAGAGTCGAAAAAATAAACATCGTTACGTGTTACACAAATTGTATATTATTTTCGCTAGCTGACCGATAATTAGCGTACGCGTACGCCGCGCGGTAGATAATTACGCGTTTACGAGGGGATTTCGTGAATGACCGGCGTAGACCGCGATGGCCAGGTCCTGGACATTCGCGTAGCCACGGCGTGCCGGCGGAATTGTCGCGCGACGTTAAGGTTACACGGTTTGGACCGCGGTTACACAATGTTCGACTCTTACGCGAACGCGCCCGTAAGCGATTCCCGATCTCGGATGTAACGGCGCGTCCGTCTCTCGGGCCGACGTGTACTCGCTAGTGTCGTCGCCGTTCGCACACGTCGGACTACGCGAAACGCGGCGGTAATCGTGACGCCGGTTTTCCAACGGTTTCGGGATACCGGCGTAACCGGACACGCGAACCGGTCGTCGTCGTCAACCACCGCGGCCGATCCTATCGTACGAAACGCAGTGCCCCTCCCACCATCCCGGTTCCGGACGGTGCCGACGAATGTCCCAAGGACCCGTCGTTTTTCACGGCTTTCAACGCGACCATAACGACGATGATAATAATACGCGTACAGGCGCGATGGGAAACACGGGATGCTGCTGCGCGTGAGATCCGACGGTCCGCGCCGGTTGTAATTTTTATTAATTATTATTCCCCGGGACCGACCGTAAATAAAATGTACGCGGTACACCGCCGCGATCGGCGCGAGGGGCTATTATGTAAGAGCGACGCGCGGTTTACTACGTACCCGCGCGCGTACGTGTGAAAGGAAAATTAATAATTAGAGTGTCGTTAATGAGGTACGCACGATAAAACCACCGTGAAGAACAAAGACTTAATATATATATATATATATATAGAGGGAGAATATTCGGTATACAATGGTCATCCGCGCTTGGTCTATACATACCGATGTATCCATCTATACGTATTATTTTTGTTCCTTTCATTATTATTAGAGTTTTTTTTTTTTCGGTAGTTATTATATTATTGTGGTTTTTCATCGGTCTCTCCTCTCTCTCTATCTAACTTTTTCGGTCCCGTCGAACCGTAAATATATATATATATATATATATGTGTGTGTGTGTGTGTGTGTGTACGCGCGCGACCATAAAATAATGATTAATAACGACCGCGAAGACACGGTACGAGTGTGTGTGTGTGTGTATATATATACTACGTGGGTATAAAAAGAAAAGGGAAAAAATTATATTTTATATACGCGCGTAGGTACGTATCAGTCGGGAAAGATGGGAAAAAAACGCGTATAATAATAATAATATAATGAAAATCGATCGGTCCGGAGGCTGTGAAGATCAATTCCAGTAGCCGGACCACGGCCCGCGGCTGCATGTCTAATTGCGGAACAATGCTCGCCGTCGCCGCGTATATACTCCTTATGTGTGTGGACGATGAAAGACCAGTTGACGATCCGGCGTCGTCGTCGCCATTGTACGGCGACGGCGTCGCCACTCCACTAACGTAACATACGTGCGCGCCGCGCTTTCCGTTCCCGAAACGGAAGTGACGTTTTAGCGCCCGTCGAAACGTCGTTTCCAAAACGAACCCGAATCGGACCGGGACGTTGTCCGTCTGTAGAGAGAACCGCGGCGCGTTACGTCGCCGTCGTGTTAAGTCACCTCGGTCGTGTGGTAACCCTTACCGCGGTTAGGTAGGACGACGGGAAATCGCCTCGGACGGCGCCGCGTCGTCCTCGACACCGCCTCCCTCGCCGGCACTGAACCCGTAGCTAAATGTGTTTGCGGCCTATACGTCCGGGTATGTGGTGGCCACACGCGAAAAACGCGCGACGAAGTTTGGGCGAATAAACGGTTGATTTTCGAAAATACGTTTTTCAACCGATTTGTCTACTTCGTTTTCCGCTCCGTAACACCGATTCGCTTACTACCGTTCGTGAACACCAACGGCCGTTGGTAATTGTCGAATTTTCGAACGTGATCTCCAAACGGGCCCGCGTGTACGGCTGGACGTGTTTATTCGTCCGCGTTGCGTCGTAAAGCGGCTACCGAATGATTTACGTTCCTCGTACGATAATACAAATAATTACGCGCGTATCGCGTTCGCCGTCAATAGAGTTTCGGCGAATTCTCGTCTTACGCCCTTTATTAACGACCGCCGTCGCGCTAGTGTATCGGAATTATTATATTAAACGCGTTCTGGCCGAGTGTGTGTTTTGTTTCCGAATCACGAGAGACGGCGGTAATTGTACCGCCCGTAAACGTGTACGGTTTTTTCCGAACGATTTCGCCCAGCTTATAAAAAACGAATCGACGCGCATTCGGGACGAACATACACACACACACACACACAGCCCGCAGTCGAAACGTTCGCTGGAAACGCGCCCGTCGCGTGTAAAAACGAATTCAACGTAGTCGCGGCGACACTTTCGCGCGAAATCTTTTCGAACGTCGCCCCCTTCCCCGAAAAACACGTGACGGGTCGTAATTTGCGCGTTTGTAGTCGGGCAAAACCCGGATCGAATATCCGACGGGTACGATCGCGCTCAATTAAAAACCGAGACGCGACGAACGTGGTGTATTGGTCACCCATTTGTACCAACGTCGGTAATACAAATATGGTCGACGAAAACGTTCGTCGCACGTTTCGTTTCTCCCAATTTTCGGTCGAAGACGCGTTTAGCCTATAGAAAAACCGTAAATGATGGGCGTACATCTCTTCTTCTTCCACGGTGCTTAGCGCGCGACTATCCGGGCGAGTCCTAGCGATCGTTTTGTATTTACCGTCCGCCGTCGCGCGCCGTCGAACGAACTTCGGCCGTAGTTCGCGCGCCGTCGAATATATTACGTTTGGCCGAAGCGATTTCCCAACGGTCTCACGCGGAACGAAAATCCGACGTACGCGCGCGGCTATAGGTGGAATAAATAATCGTCCGGGTCGCTCGAACCGTGCGGAGAGTAGTCCGATTACGGACGGACATGTGGCGCGAGTTAGCGGCGTGGCATTCGGTCGAAGGGACGGAAACAAAAACGACCGATCGCCTACACGGGCGCGTCCCGTACGCCGTGTCGCGCGCGCACGATATCATTTTCGTAGACGACGATTGAACTCGTCGCAAATGGCGGCGTAACGGCGATAAATCGCACCGAACTTTTCGACCACGACGTTATTATTACCGCTCGGTGATTTTCGTCGATCGAATAGATATTTCTAATACGCGTGCTCGCCTAACACTTCGCACCATCCACCGGGGGTCGTTTCTGTCGCCGGTTAACGTTTCGCTGTATCCGATTTCGGCATGGTCGGCAGTGATACCACGACGGTGATTATTCGCGTAGTATCGCTTTGACGGATCCGCCGCGAACGACGGTCGTTTTGTTCGAGACGAATTCGAGCGAATACGGCGAAAGTACGGTACGCCGTACGCGAACGTCGCTAATTAACGGCCGATTACCGTCGGTCACGGCAGTCGTATCCGACGCAAGCCGAACAATCGGTAGCAACCCTTCGACCGGTAATCGCGGCGTAATTAAATAATATTCGTCCGAAGCTTTCGCGACCGTATACGGCACGGGCGGCTCGACAATTCCGTGCACCGTGCCGTTGACGATCATACCGACGCGGGTACGTACGCCGTTGGACGAAGACAATTCGGCTAACGGACGCGCGGTACGTACTCGTATATTTATAATAAGCCAACGACGGTAACGTGCACGGTCGTCGTTTTTCGCGAAATCTCCGGGCCACTGCCCGACGTGGTCGTCCCTAGGAATTTCGGCTAAATGTCCGCAGGGACCGCGTCGTTACCGTTATTTGGCCGTTTGTTTTATTAGAGCACGGGGATCGCGACGGCGTAGTTGTGTCGGTTTTACGGTCGGTCCGTTAATACCCGCGGTAATAACGTCGTTTCGTTTTCACCGTGACGCGGTGGGAGGGGGATGAGAGGGAAACAATAACGCGCGTAGTATCGAACTAGGGATTTCGAAAATTCCCGATCGCGGGTTCCCGTCGATGTAACAACGCGCGCCAAGTGACCGATTCTTCTACCGGTGTCACGTAAGTATACGCGCGCGCGTTTTCGATTCGGCCGCGTCCGAACGAATAGATAATAGTGCCCGCGTTAAGAATTTGTATCCGACGCGAAACCCGTCGGGTTTACGGTTCGTTTCGTTTCGTACGCGAACGGTTTACCCCGGAACGTTTCCGGCGACATCTTTCAATACGCGGTCGCGTAACGAGCCGACGAAATACGTCCGTTCGGGCCGCCGTAATTTATTCCGCTAATTTTCACATCGATTAACGATCGACAGCCGGGAATATAAACGATCGTAATTGTACGTGTCGAGCACGTTCGTAAATTACTGGCGAGTCCGCGATACCAGTTTATTTCCTGTGTCCCGTTTTATTCGTTTTCCGTTTTTCGTACACGGGACACGCTGTATTCGCGCCGTCTTCGCTTCGTTGTGAACCCCTTGTTAATAGTCCGCGTTGAGCAAGCTGCCGTCACGCGGTCGTGTCTGTCGACAAGTTCGTACACGGGCGCGCATAATTTTAATTAGTTACGGCTTACTTATACCGCAAGCGTTGAAAAGCCCGCTCGATAAATCGATTCATTACTTAAACGGAACGAATCCCGTTGGACGAACTCACGTTACGAAATGTCCACCGCCGTCTGACGATTCTAACCGTTCGGAAAACAACGGACGAGGAGAGGTCACGACAGTTGTATGGACGATCAGGTGGTTGAGCCGGCTACTTGTAGGTAGCGTGGCGCGTGGGCCGTACCGATTTCGGGCGACACGCCGCGGTTCGTCGTTTCGGCGTAAACGTCGATGACAGTTTGACTCGAGTACAAAGTACCGTCTAAACGGTGTACATCAGGGGAATTTCGTTTTCGATCCGGCGGGTGTGGGGCGAACAATAGCGAACGTATGTCCGATTTTCTAAACAGGAAATAATAGCGTCCCAGATGCGAGCACAACTCTCGTTTTGTGGCCCTCCCGGTCCGTTTCTGTTTTTACTACGGTAATTGCGTAATAGTTGCGCGGTTCGTTACGTTCATAATGGTACGCACGCGATAAATAAATATGTTCGGCGGTTTCATCGTCGTCTCGGGTGTGTGAACCGTACGGATTTTCGCGATTTCGTATTATTCGCCTGGGGGTTACGAAATAATGGTGTTTCGGTATTAGTTTTGGCGAATAATAACGTATTACGATATCTCGACAACGGCGCGCGCGCGCGAGACGTACACGAAACGAGAACGAAAACACGTTCGGCGGCGGACGTACGATGCCGGTAATTATCGTGCGCCGCACGAAAATACCGTATCGACGATTACCGTGCGCCGGAACGGTCGTGTACCATCGTGGCCCGTCGACCGCACCCGGTCGCCGTTATCGCTAGATACTCGCGTCTCTCTTATCATCGACCCGATTGATAACGAAACCGAAAAATATATCGTTCGCCGCGGCCTAACGTCCCGACGTTTCGGCTTTTAACCGGGGCGGACTCTTCTTTTCGCGTACGACCACCGTACGATACCGGAGTATCGATTGGACGAGCGTACGCGTCGTCACGCCGGGAACGTCGCGCTGTGATCGACCGGACACCGTTCCGAATAATAGGTACGTACGTAGTAATTTGGTTTTGGGATACGCGCGCGTCCGGTCGGCGTATTACCCAAAAACGCCCAGCCGTCGTTCCGGGTTCGGCCGTACACCGTTCCGTCGCGTTCTACGTTCGTTCGGCACTCGTCGGTGGCCGTCGTACGGTACCGTTCGTTTTTTGGTTTCCGGCGTTTTCGTAAAGACGAACGAATACCGCCGACGCTGGCGTTATACGTCGTCGTACGAACGACGACCGTTTCACCGTTTACGCGGCGACCGTCGTCCACCGTTTACGCGCGGGAACGCGACGTGACGGCGGGAACGTTCCGGGTTTCGGATTCCGCCGGTACGTACCCACCAGTGTGACCACCGGTGATTCGCCCGGTCGCGCGAATTCGAAACGTACCCGCGATTACGGTCCGGGCCCGTACGGAACGCGCGGGCGCGCACTCGACCGTCGAATACAAATAATAATACGGACGCCGTTCGTTCTAGACGGAGGCGATTAGACATTTTCACGTCCATCCGATAAAACCTTAAACGGCCACCGATTGCGTTGAACGACCGATTAATCGCGGGCGCGTGTCCGATAGGTTAAAAATATTGTTCGCGCGTATTTTCGAAAACGTTTTAATTTAATGAACACGTGAACTAACGTGTGTACCCACACACACACGCGCGCGCGCAGTTTACGGAGTGTTTCGAATTGTTCGAAACGTTCTTTACGTGTACACGTGTAGTAAAAATCGTTTCTAAACTATCCGGGCAACCTGTATACGCAATCGGAAACGATTATTCTCTTTCTATTTTAATTGTGTAGAGTATTCCTATTTAGGGTAATTGATTAGGGAACTCTAGATAAACGTTTTTGTTTTCGTTTTAATTAATTTGTTTTTCGTAGTACAACGCATTCACGCACGGTATTCCGCGCGGTGCCTCTTCTATTCGTGTATTCGTTTATGTTAACGACGAAATCGCGCCGTAATATTTCGAAAGCGTTTCGATAAAAACAAACCCCCGAGAATAGCGAAAAGCGTTCGAAATTCGACCCCGCCTATCGACGTCCCGACTTTCCCGATCCGTGAACGACGCCCTTCCCGGCCGAAAGTTCGTTTTTCGAATTTAATTTTTGTTCAAGGCCCGAACAGACAGTATCGACGGATTAACGACGTATCGTAAAAGTTGGCCGGTATGAAATCGTTTACGCGTCTATTTGCCTTGTCGTATTGTACAAATAACGAAAAAAAATACAACCGGCGTCGAAAGCGGCCATAATAATTCGCGTACGGGTCCGAAAAGTTTCGCGATTTATATATATATGCCCGAACGACGCGCGGTTCGTCGGTACCAGAAATAATTGGCGGATTTTATGTTCGTTATTGGGTTCCGTCGCCGGTTTGTTTCGTAACGAAATATTCGCGTTAAGTGTGTACCGCCCGTGCATTACAGAACCGTAAAAATAGAATATCCGCCCGGAAACTGTGCGTAATCCAATAGCGCGTTGACGCCCGGGCTATCCACGTTTCGTCCAGACCATTATCAGAATAAGAACGCCCCGGCGGCCCCTCAAGGAACTCACTATGTCGCGGTGAGGGGCCTTGTTCGGAGATGTGGGCGGGTCTCCCGACTAAGAGTTCCAAACGACCATGGATCTGATGAAACGTACATGCGCCAAGGGCTAAGTGCCTCGATACAGGCAAAATAAGATTGATACAAAAAGTGAAATCAGCCGGCTTAAAACGGTATTAGGTAAAAAAAAGGAACACAAGCAAGAGTCTCTATGAGGCAATATTTTGGAATTGCGGTATTTTGGACGGATAAAGGCCCACCGATAGCCGGCTGTGGTGGGCCGAAATACCGGGTGGCTAGCCCCATAAAAAAATAGTGACCCGGGTTGACACACCGACGTCAACTAAAATCCTAGTCGGGAATCGGGAAGCGCCGGATTGGACTAACGATTCGATTCGTCGAAATCCGCCGCACTGTGTCCCGCTTTTGGCCGAGGTGCTTACTCGGCTGCAAAACGTGGTGGGTGTGGGGACAGGCGCGAGATAATCGAACATTTAGACCACTCACCCGGCGGCTGGAGGGGGTACCGGGTACCGAACGACGTCAGTCGTCTCGGTTCCAGAATAGGGTACGTACAGTGGTTCGGTGCTAGTGGTCCATACAGACGACTATTGACACAGGTCGTGAACGATAATAGAAGGCGCGTCGGGTTTAGGGCCTTAAAAGTGTGGGGAAACAAGAGTTGCCGGCGGCGTGTTACGATACGTTAGTGCTTCGCGTAATAGCCGCGCGGATCTATGACCGACTGTCGTAACTACGGCGCGGACCGCCAATTAATATCCAACGCGACAGCGCGGGTCCGGGGCAGTTTGTCCGGTGACCGTTTCTGGACGCGTTGTTATACCGAAAATCGCGTAATAGTTCGCCCGGTTTAACGATCGGCGTCGGACGGCGGGGTCGCTGTAATTCGGCCGTTGTTCGTACGTGATCCGCGAAACTCGCCGCTATCGTCGGGGCGACGAGTATTGTTTAATTATTAATTTATTAATCGAGGCGAGGGGGGGGCCCGAAACGTCCTACGAGGTCCGAACGGTGGCTCTGCCGGTGTCCTACGCAGTACCTCCACCCGCAGACCGTTATTGTTCGCTACTCCGAGCAATTATTATCGTCACGGATTACCGTCGTTATTGCGCTCGTTGTCTTTATAATCTTTCTCATCCGTTTCGCGTACGACGAGCGGCTAGCGGCGAACTCGGGCAACGGCGCGCGTACCTATATTTATCGTCGTCGTTCGCGTTTTCCGCCGCGCTAATGTTTCGCACGGGTAGTTTCCTAAATAGTTTACGGCGTACCCGTTCGACGAACAAATAGTGGAGGACCCGCCCGGCCCGACGATCGTCGGCCGCCGTCGTACGGAGGAAGTTATTTCTCCGGTACCGCTCGAAATAATCGTCGTTTCGGTCTCTTTTTTTTTTTATTTTCGTTATCCGTCTCGGTTTGTTTTTTTTTTTTTTTAAATACGCTTTCTCGTTCGGTCGGCTCGGGACTTCGTCGGCGGAGTGCTTCCGTTGCAAGTCACCGCGTACTTACCGACCAAATAAAGCTAAACGGAAAAGTGTATTGACCTGAACAAACACCTGGTGGCAACAATGATTTAATCTCGTCGGGTCTAAGCAAACACGCCACATTCAAATTAATAAGTATCCGTACGCTCGGGAGAAGGCCGTGTAGTGGAGAGGAGCGAGAGGTATCGAAGAAAAAGGGCATAAGTTATTTTTTCCCCTTAACAATCGGTCGGTCGGTCGGTGTTTTTTTTTTTTGTACTCGTAGTGTAAACATCTCTTTTGGGGTTCCCACTAATGATTTATTATTACTGCTGCGTGTACGTTTTACCGTTGTTATTATTATTGTATTTGCATTTTTTCTACGTGTTGCCGTTCGTTAGAAAAATTAATTTATCGATCAAAAACTAATATTTATATATGTATATACGTATACGAACCAAAAAAGAAAACAAATCTAAACGTTATTCCCGTTATCGTTAATAAACTCCGAACACGGAGCTTTACCGACGAAAGTCGTATTAATAATTCGTCGGTACCGAAACGTTTAACGAAATTTCGTTTGGCCGTATAAATGTTTTCGTACTTTTGTATAGTCGAACCGGCGTTGTTCGCGTACCGATTCGAATAATTCGTGAACGAAATAATAACGCGTGGCGCGACAAATTAGACTCGAGGAGCGAAATAATCGATTTCGGTTAAAAACTCCGTTTCATTCCGACGTTCGGACGTATACATTCTATTCGTGCGTTACGTGCCCGCGCGTTTACGCTTTTAAATTGTCCACGCCCGGACTGCGGCGGTATTCCGCGAACGGTATTTTCAATATTACGATTTCGTTTTTTACCGATATTGTTTCGCGTTCGACCACGACGGACGGTTCGCGTATGATTATTTAGAAATATATTCAAAACGGTCGCCGTGTATGTATTAACGCGGGCGAAAAAAAACGACGTAAAAAAACATCTACATATATTACGATGTTGAGAGGCTAGAGTGCCGTCCCGCACGGTCGTTTAGTATTCTCCTCGATAGTCCATTGTTTCCCCACTTCCTCTAACCCCCCCCCCGGTTTTTTCTTTTTTATTTCCATCATATCGGGTGGTCATAGCACCAAGATATATCGTCCAGACGTCCACTACGTGACAGGTAAATGCCTCCGGATTATTATTCTCCGGCGTTTTTTAATTGACATATTTATTACGTCGCGTATATTGAAACATCGCGCGCGTGCGCGCGCGCGGGAGGGAGGGAAGAGAAATAACGAGACGATTTTAATTTTCGAATTATAATATCGCATTGAGTTGTCCTAGACGGTATAAATAATCAGCGCGCTACCGCGTTCGTAACAACGGCGCAGAGACCGTAGCGGTTTCGTTTTATTAGAATATTTCCGACGACGCCGTGTCCGATAGCCGAACGGTACGCGCCGTTTTCGCGTTTGCGCCGACCGGGACCGCGCGGTGTGCGCCCGAATTCGATTTCGGCCGATCGATCGAACGCCGCCGTGTACGTAGATCCCGTCGGAGGAACGCGTTCAACGTTCGCGATTACGATCGGTTGTCGCGCGTCCGATGCGTTTAATTACTTGAACGGTCGCCGCCGACGGTCCGCCGTCGGGTCGATTATATAGAGGCGTCCGTTAAACTATGTTTACGTTTCAGATAACGGGACCGCCGGATATGTTGGCGGCTTCGGTAGCGCAGTCGATTCGAACGGCGGCCGCGCGTAATGTCCCGCTGCTGTTTGTATACTAGCCCGAGCACCATGAACGCGTATTCGAGACGTACATTGGCCCGGGCAATAGCCGAAAAGGCGTTACTCAGCCAGTCCTTGAGGAACTTAAACAAGGATACCGTGAGTGTGTTCGAATTTGCGTTAGTCGTTTAACGGTTACGGGAGTACTGGTGTCCGCCCGGTGTAATTGTTGCGGGTACGCGAGCGAGTACAACACGGCCAAGTGTGCAACATTCTTGCACTCGACACGGCCGACGCGTATATATCAATACACGCGTGTCGCGTGATAACGAGCGGACGAAGCGAACGTAAAATACCGTATAGCCGGCGGCGTAAAAGGTTTTTGGGGGTTGTGCGGGACGGGACGATATCATCTCGACAGACGTAACAGAGCCGACGAGTGACCGTTGAATAGCGCCTTAAATAGAAGACATTTCCCGGGGAGCAGCCGATTACGGTTACAATTACGTTCCGTTGGTCACGTAACAGACGTATGGCCCGCGGTTCGGACGATTATGTTTGGCGCGACACTCGTTCCGGCGATTCACGTGAAATGTGCGCGTGTACCGTGCAGGCGCGCGACGCTCGTCGACAATTTTCGCGGGACGCCTTTTGTGCGCGGGGCGTCTCATAAATAAAACGGAACGCGTTGTTTCCCGAGCCACGGAAAAAAAGATGTATATATATACAATATTCGCGAAATAAAGGACGAATATTTCTCGCTATTAGCATACAGAATCGATTCGGGCTATAAAAACAACCTGGTTAGAATAAATCTTCGCCCGAGTTATAACATTAATGCGTCTAAACGGCTAGAAAAATGAATCGTTAAAACTTTATGGACGCGTCCGTGTACAACGGTTCAAAAAAAAAAAAATACATCTCGAACCCATCAATTTCGTTTTATCGCTTAATTTTCGTTTAGAATTCCATATTTTCGCGCGGCATTCGTGGGGATGGGCGAGATTTATTTCGGGTTTAAACGTTTTTTTTTTTTTTTTTTGAAAATTCGTCGGTTTACGTAAGCGGCGACCGCGTATATCGCTGAACAACCGAGGAACGTATACGTTGGATATTAGTTCGTTGGCACGAACGTTTTCGTAAGTTACGGCCCGAATAACTGACGCTACCGGTTCTAACGTAATTAGTACGCGCCGATTTTCGCGCGGAATACGAATAATGCGTTTCGGTCAAACCGCTCGGCCGTTGTCTCGTCGAACGTTTTATTTACCCGTCTCGTATCGTCGACCATCGCATTCGGGGGCGTTCTCCCGAACAAATTTGCCCCCCGCCATTTTCGCTCCCGAAATCGGGCCGGTATCTAATCTTAATAATTAAGTAATAATAACCTCGCCTCGTAAACGTTCGATATAAAAATTAAGATCGATCGGGGAAACAACCCCGTTTCATAAGTATTACGTTCCGTCCCGAACTTCTAGTCACGCAGGTTCTAAATTATCGGGCGTATTCGACCAGTTTTCTTCTTTATTGTACGGTTTACTTTTCAAAATTTGTATTACCTAATCGACAGTAGGGTAAAGTGCACGCCATTTACCGAATCGATCAAAGTTATTTCGACTTTTAATATCGTCGTCACTGGCGCTCGATCGCCTTGTCGCGTATGATTTCGAAACGTTTGCCCCTTGTACAAAAACGCACCCCGAAAAACGGCTTATTCTCGGTAGGTCGTAGGCTATTTTTAAGGCGATCTAAACGCGTAAGAATTAATAATATTCGTCGCCCGGCTACAGTTATATCGAGCGCCGCGTAAATAAACGCCCCGCAATCGACAAAAAGAAACCACGAACGCCGTCGCCGATTCTGGACGACCAACCCTCTAGGGTGAGTGTTCGTGTATCTAATCTCGTGTACGTTTAACCTATTAAGCGTTACACTGGCTACTTGACCGTTTGATTTTATCGTCCGATTTCACCTCCCCGCTCCACCGAAATGAGGGTCAGCCGCTTTAGATCCAATGCCCGTCGCTAGCGAAGGGGTTTTAAGGGAATATCAGGGTTGAGTGACCGAAGCCGCCCGCCAACATACGCTGGGCGGCCCGCGCGCGCACGCACCTACCACCACCACCACACACGTTCACTACCGGTAAATATTTACGCTCTAACGACGCGTTCTCGGGGATTTGTCGGGGGGCTATTCCGTAATACAACCCCGGCGCGTTTCGTTCAAATTGAACCGTACGAATTTATCGTCGAAACGTTCGCTCGTTTATTTTCGTTTTACGACCGGCCGGCGATTAATTACCCACGCGGTATCGCCCGATAATCGTTCGCGGTTATTATCCGTACGCGCGTGTGGAACTGGAAAACGCGGAGAACTCCTCCGGACGCGACACGTTCGGATTCGTTTTGAATTTGACTTCGCGGATACGTTACCGGGGGGGGGAGAACGGGGATGGCGAGGGGGACGCGCCCAATAAACACACTCGCCCACTGTTCTTTCACGCGGTTCGGATTATAGATATTTCCCGTTTACGTATACAGCGGTAAATAGTACGTCCGCCAACGTTGCGCACCGTGTGTATATGCCTTCGCGTATTTCCAAAGAGAAACCTAATAGTGAAATAATAAAATGCGTCGTATTAGTGTACCTTAAAATGTTTTATTAATAGCCCGTCAATTGTACACGCGACATTCATATTTATCAAAGTCGCATTAATATTGTAATCGGCGATTGTACGAGGTAAGATTTATACGCGTACGTCATATATTTGAATAATCACCTTATTATTGATTATCGTTTTTAAATCGTCTAGACTAGCAAATCACATTTTACCGCCATTTACAAAATCGCCTTTACATTTCCATAAAAGAAACACGGCGTTATATTTGGACCGTCCGATATTTCGATTAGGAAATAGCCGACGCGTGTGTGGTTGTTGTTCCCGCGCCCCCCCCCCCGCGCCACATCCCGTGTGTTGTTCGCCTAGACGGTTGAACAATTTTGTACGGCGACTGAACGAAAACGTACGCGGGTCGGAATAATAAACGGTTGACCGGCGATCGGTAGATTATTATTATTATTCAAATCGGCTATTCGTTTAGTCGGAAACTAGCCGAATCGTCGTTACGCCTAAATACGCGTTTACGTTCGGTCGCGAACGCGCGCGGAGAGAATATTGCGTTTTCGAAGTCGGTAATATCGGTGTTGCGCCGACGTACGCCCGGTACACCCACACCACGTCACTAATCAGACGAAACGATATAATTTTACGTCGGTTGTTTTTGTTTCGTACACGTGCGTTTAACTTAACGAATATCGGTACCGAATTTGTGAAGTCACGTGGCACGATTACGCGTAATTACGTCCAAAACACGGGCGAGTGAAAAGATTAATTTTGAGACGTGGACGCGCGTACTAATCGAAACGAAATATATATGGAAATATTCGTATTGTGCCGTATATCACTAAACAAGCAAGAACAATAAGCGGCCCGGCGTTATTAAACCGGATATAAATACGCGTTAATCATTAACCGTCGTCCCGTTACAAAATCGCCGCGGTACGTTATATTCGTCGGAATGGCCTGCGCGACGTTTCGTCGCGCCGTAATTACTCTGTATATCGTCGGGTACGTGGCGGCGAATCGGCGTCCGTTTTCGTTCTAAACATTTTAATCGTTCATTAGCCCGCGTGCCCAGGGGTAACACTTCTGTCCCCGGAGGACCGATATTCGTGATATTTGTACGTACGTTTTTTTTTTTTTATAGATTTTCTCGTACGTACGTCAACGTGAAATCCTCGGAGTTTATTACGAATTCTATGAATTCGTGTTATTATAGGTGTAAACGTACATATATATATATGTAGTAGATATATAAATGAATAATAATAAAAAAAAAATCGTTCAAAGAAGACGGCGGCTGCGGCCCACTTGTCCAAAATTGATTCCGACGTCTCCTCTATATAGTACAGAGCACTCTCTATATACGCGCGTATATTATACAAGTAAATATATATAGCTCGCTTATCGTTGTTGCTACTCTCCCGGGCCATGGCGGACGGGATAAGTTCGCGGGTAGAAGCGAGGACGAGTAGGGTGAGAATAATTCAACCGTAGTTCGGTGACTGAGAAATTGAAACGAGATCCCTTCTCGAAGACGGTAACGCGCGCGTGTGTGCGCGTGCGTGCGTGTGCGAGGGACCGGGAATTTGCGATTGTGCATGTGCGAAATGAGATTTGATATGTGTAGTGGAGAGGTAATATTCGCGCTCGCTCTCGTATTCGCATACACACACACACACGCACGCACGCATACATATATATATATATACGAATGTAAGTATACAAGCGCTCGGCGGCGTTCATCAGGGCCGCCGTCGTTCGGTTTTTTTCTCGTCCCCTACCTCTAGCACCGGCCGCCTACTCTATCCGACGTCGACGGCGGCAACGGCCTTCTCTCGCACGCTATTCTTTACTCCACCACCGTCGCCGTCGCCGTCGCCGTCGTCGTCGTCGTCGTCGTCGTCGTTCCTCCACTCCCATCCCGCCGTTCGTTCCACCGGTCTTGATACGACCCGTATGTGTGCATGACGTCTGAGCCCCGTTAGAAAATTGCCGAGGAAAAACTCATTTTCGCATTTTCCTCCTTTACACACAATCCGCCTCGTACACACATACACGTACGCACACACTCCGCCCACTCCAGTGTGTGTGTGTGCGTACGTTCTCCTTCTTTTTTATCCGTAATTCCTTTTCGCCGTTAGAGATCCAATCAGCTCTCTGGTTCCTCCGCCCCTTCCGGGCTTTTTTTAACTTTGAATTCTTCCTACTTTCCCTCCCATCACCCCTCGTCCACTACGCATCCTCTCCACTCGTCGTCGCGCGTGCGCGCGCGCGCGCGCGTGTGTGTGTGTATTCGGGCAACGAGATTTTGGATTTTTCCGCTTCGGGGATCCCGCAATTTCCAAGTTGCCGCGCGATAGTGACGTAGAGGATAGAACCGATACGGAGTGGTGGTGGTGGTCGGGCCGCAGGAGAAAAGGAATATATGCCGGGTAGGCGGGCAGGCGGTTTCATATATGTGTACGCGTATATACATATATATATATATACACGAACGAAAGCGCCGAGTGTGTGTATACGTTCCCCTCACTATATACCCTGCCCCGTCGTCGGTTTAAGTCGACTGTTGCATACATTATAAACGTCCCGCCGCCGCACCCTTCGCCCCGCGCCGTGCCACTTCCACCGCCGTCATTTTGTTTGTTTTTACCGCCTTCCGAGTCCTTTTTATCCGGTTTTTCTTTCTCTCTTTCTCTCTCACGCCCCCCCTTCTCATCCCCATTCGCTACGGTCTTATTCTCCCCGCGACGTCTACCCCAGAACAGGATCGATGTGTGCCTTTTAATATCCGTCCGCCCGACGCATATTGTTCCCGGAGTCCTAACCCGCCGGTTCGGGTACCCTGTCGCGCGGATTCATCCTCAACGACGGCGCACGGTGTAGTGTACCGTTTTTCCGACGACGAAACCGTTTATTTTGTTCTTTCGTCCTCCGATTGCGGTTTCAGAACCGTCGCGCCTAAAGGAGAGTACGAAAATCTACGCGAGTTTTTCAAACGGCGTTACGTACATTAGGCAAAACGGATCGTCAATTACTGATTTAGCGATCGCGAATTTTTTTCTTGTTCCATAAATGGCGCGCCGCGTCCATTATTAATTATTCTATCATCGAATCAAAATGTTCCGATTATTGATAATCGTAAATTATTAGGTAACGTTATCACAAATACCGTTCCCTGCCACCCTATACGTTTTTTTACGTTATATATCATTTATCGGCCGTATAAAATATTAACCCTCGAATTCCGAAACAACGCTGTCCATAAAAGATGCCTCGATCGACTAACGGTATATTTTATGTAGGCTTTACCGTGGAAAAGTAAGTGCTCGTAAATCGGGACCTTAAAAAAAAAAAAAACGAAAAAAATCAAAAAACTCTGTCGGAGGAAACGAAAACCGCCGCCCCCGACCCGGCACGTCCAAAATCGGCCCGACGGTCGCCTTAAATCGACGCAAATACTACTACGTCGGAAGGACGCGAAAATATTTCACGAAAATTTCCCGCCGTAACAACAACCACGACTACTACATAAACCCGTCGTAATCCGTTTAATAGATTGACCGACGGAACCCGTTAGGTGTTCGTCGCGGACGTCGGCCACGGTTTGCGATAGCGTACGCCGCCGAAACGTATTTCGCGCGCGGTTAGTAATCGTGCGAAACAACCGAGGTGCACGGTCGTGTTTTCGTCGTTTCGACGATCACGACCCGACGGCGATTGTATAATAGCCGTTTAAGTATCAATTGTTTCCAATACGTCTCGTACGTAGCGCTGGCAATAATTATTTTAATTATTGCCCCGCGCCGTCGGAACGTCGCGTACCCGCTAAATTAATATGTTAAACAAAGGGGAACCGTCGAGGAGAGCAGATGTTTTTTTATTAATATCGCGTTGTAGCGTTTTTATCCAATGGCGGCGGACGCTCGATTGCAAAATGAAAGGTATACGTACGTACGACCAGATAATGTAAATAACGCGTAGACGTACGCGCATGGGTTTCGGATTCGTTTTTATTTCCTTTACGAGCTAATTGCGTCCGAGCAAACGTTAATAATACGTAGCGCGCCGTACGTCTTAATTACGGCCGGTTCGAAAACCGATTGTATTTTTCTATTCCGTGATTACGGTCGACGTTCGAATTAAACGAAAAACTACGACGTAACTATTGCCGTTAAAAGTGCGCGCGTAAAACGTACTATTTTTTTTTTTTTTTATTTCGAACGGGATCGTATCGACGATATAACTTTTATATAAAAGAACCGCGAATATCGAATATTCGCTAAATTGAATTTCCCGTCGTATTGCCGCGTGTGTGTATATATATATAGCTTATGAATAGTGGTTATAGTGACGACGTTACCGCAAAGGATAACTTTTGAAAAACGACTTCAAATTATTATCGCTTACTTTAAATGTAGCTGCTACTCTGAACGCGTTTTCTACGATTTTAAACGTCCGTTTGTATAATTCGATTAACGCGAACATAATTAACAATTAACGATCGGGATAGTTTTTTATCGATACGTCGCCGGTCCGAATTATCGTTACGTTCTCGTTCGGTGTCTTCAAATTAAACATTTCATAATAAGGAACGAACGAACGTACCCGCGGACGTGCCCGTAACGTCTGTACCTTTACCGTTACGAAAATAAGAACCGAATGGATTTGTAAACGTTATATTTATATACGTTTCCCTGTAGTAATTTCGATCGTATATAAGACGTTCGAAAACTTCCCGAAAAACGAGTTTGTTTTCCCGGAGCGCGCGATTACGGGTATTAAAATACGCGGAATACGCGCGTACGTCGTAAAACCCGTCGACATTTGCCGCGGGAAAATGAAACGATTAAAGTCGACCGGTGGTGTGCGGCGACGGGGTAGGGTGAGAAGAGCGGCATTCTTTCCCGGAGGAAAATTATTTTCGATAAATATTCGCGATAAAGAGCGATTACTCGTTGAGCCGCGGACGAGTTAGATTTCTTCGCGATCCCGCGTTTACGTCGTTGTCAATGTGCCGCCACCGTACCTTTACGTAAGTGTACACACACACCAGCTCGTTGATTTCGTTCGTGGGAAGTCGATGGAAAAATGATTAACTGTGTGTGTGTGTGTGTGTGTGGAGGTACTCCCGCCGACGTGTTCTGGGTAATTAAACAGTGAGATACGCCGAAAAGTGTGTGTGTGTGGGGGGGGGACTAGGAGGTTTACGTCGTCTATTGAATATAATACACTCTCGGTGTGTTTGTGTGTTATTGAAAACGCACGATAATAATTCCTTTCACCGAGGGAAATAACGATCTACAATCGGACCCATTCGTTAACGCGCGTTTGTGCGCTCATTCCGATTCGGCGGTACACCGTCTATACATAATGTATGTATACGCGTGTAAGCGCGCGCGTTAGTTTTTCATTATTTCCATTCTTTTTATTTCTAAATTCGCCCAAGTCATCGTTAATGACACAAAAAAAAACAAGATTGGACTAATGAAGGGCCTCCGCCGCCGCCGCCGCCGCCCTCTATTTCTCGGCTCTCTACCACCACCTAACCTCCCACACCACCACCCCACACAACACATGGACTGTCTAAAACTTCGCCTAGTCATCGCCGCGCGCAACCGTAAAGGTATAGAGCCCGTAAAAAAAAGAGAACGAACTCTCTTTTTTAAAACACGGCAAACGGTATTATTTATTATTTTTCGTTATTCTCGTTATTATTATACGTTCGGATTACAATGAAGCGTTGATTATTTATTGGCGAACAACTCGTCGTCGAGAATGTACGCACGGTGTGTGTGTGTGTGTATATAACCTAACCTCTGTAGTGTGTGAAATCGGCAAATTCGTACGCGTTCGAAAACGCGCGCCCGAACAATCAAGTAATTTACCGCGATCGAAAACTGTATTTATTATTTACGATTATATATATAAGTTTTTTTTTTTTGACGACGATGACGGGGGGAAGGGACGTGCGCGTAATTATTATCGCGTTGTCCGACCAAAATTAGACGGTCGGAAAAATATGGGTTAACGGGTGTTGCGTTTTATCGTGTTACGCGGTTCGCAATCAATAGTAGCGCGACGCGTCCAAATAATACGCGCGTGTTTACGTCATTTTTTTAGGTTAGCGTTCGTTGGCCGGCTTTGTAGGCAATAAACACGGCGATGATTAAGTACAATCTTTTTTTCGTTATTACGCGCGCTTAGTTTCGTATTGTGTTTAATGCGGCTTGACTAATAATAGCGTGATTAACGGTAATTATTATTATTGTCGGTCGACGACAATCCCGGCGAACAATTAAATAAGACGCGCCGCCGTGCCTTCTTCAATTCTCCGTTTGTTAACCGTACACGGTAATGTAGTCGTTGGTTTCCACTACGCGCGCGGTCGTTGCTGCCCACGAATTACGTTCGACGATCGCTAGCGTTTTTAATTAAAACCTTTCTAACAAAACTAATATCGTTTCGGGCCGTCCGACGTTTACGTAGCGGTTACAAATGTTTACGTACAAGTGGAAATAATTAGGGCGCGCGCGCGTTCGTCGTAACACACCCGCGAACCACGAAATTAATTGCCGGTACTACTCTAGCCTATATAACACGCGATTACAATATGTTCCGCCGTGACGGTGGTAGCTACGACGTCGTACGCGGTGTATTTTCGGCACTCGTCGAGAGTCGCCCGTTAATAACGAACTGCCCGGCGAAATCCGACGAACATTCGTTCGCGTATCCCTCCCCACCCATGAATATCGCCTATACCGTTAGGTGTTCCCTAAGCAACCACGGATATTGTCGGTCACGTCGGTATCTATTTTGCCTATCTCGAAGCCGTGGTGAATTTGTACGGTTAAGAGCTGGTCGGTGGACGCGATTTATAATTTAGCGGCGTTTGTTTCGTTCGTTCGTATAATTCGTGTCCGCCCCGGGTATTATTGGATTTTCTCGCGAACGGCGGGTGTGGGAAGGGGAGGGAAACGCGCGTGTACGCAATTGTTCCGCCGGACGTCTCCGCCGTAATTGTCGTCGGCCAACAGCAACAAAACGCCACGACCGTTCGCGTTCGGTTCGTCTCGAATAATCAGCGCGGTCCCGTGTATATATATATATAAACAAACAGGACGATATATAGCCGGTAAATAGAAATCGAACGTATTTCCGCGGGAGTTTCACTCGTACGGCCGACACCGTGATAACAATGACCCTGCCACCGACGCGTACGATCCGACGGAAATTAATTTTTCCAAAAGTGGCGCTCGTAACTTTGAGCCGCGTATTTATCGCCGTATATGCCGTACATTATTATTATTATATTCGTAGGATCGTATTTTATCGGGTTACGTAACGTGTACAAGAGCGCGCCGGGGTAAAGATCGTTTGAAATTCCCAACCAAAACCGTTGTCCACCTGCACACGTATTTATACGCTTTTACGAATATGTACTACCGTCCGAACGGTAATTCACCGTTTTAAACCGCCGTGTTTACAGTCGCCGGTCGTTGTCCCGAAGCGGCCGCCGTTGAAGGAAAAATAACGAAACACGTCGTCATCGTCGTCGATGGATAATACGATAATTGTTGCAAGGACTAGTTCGCGAGGCGAGTCGACGTTAATAACGAGCGTGTGTCGCGTACGTTCGTTTTTCGTTCGCGCGTATTATTTTCGCGTTCGTCGTCCGCTAAATTTTTTTTCCCTCGGAAAAAAACCGGTGGTCGTAATTCCCACGTGTTACGTACGCCGCGGCAATACGCGCGACGCCCGCGCGCTCTCCGGCCCGATAAATTATTAAAACTAATAATAATTCGTATTAAAGTCGCCCGGTATAGGGGGGGGGTATTTTTCCCCGTCCACTTCGGTTCCGTGTCGCTGAATAAATAACGACCTTTTCGATTCGTCCGTTTCTCCAAAGCGGCGCGACTTATAATTAAAACCCGCTCCCTCCCATCACTCCGTTTCCCCGCGCCATTATGTCTACATCGAGCCAATATTCTGCACATAATCACACGTTGTTGTACGCGCTGTCCGTATCGCGCACGCGCGCGATGTGTATATATATACGGATACAGTTTGTTTTTTTTATTTCCCGATAGTTTCTACACGACGAACCTTTTGTTCTTTAGTAATACGAGGTTTCCGAGAAGGCGATTTCATACTTGTTCTATTCAACGTATGTTATAGCTCGTGCTCTATATTCGGTCGATTGCCGCCGGTTCGTTAATTGCGCCTATTCAATAAAGGGGGAAAAATGACGAAATCTTAATTTCCGATAGGACGACGACAACCGTACGAACGAATTCTTTTTCGCCGCGCTCGGTCGCTAATAAATTACAGCCGTCGTTATTATTATTTAATATCGAAGGCGTATTAATGGTATCGCGTATTATTTATATTGTCCGTCCGAATGGTTTATGGACATCGTAAAAATTCTTCGGCCTCACGTGCCAACACATCGTGATTAACCCTTATACGCTTGACGTGTGTGTGTGTGTGTGTGTGTGTGTGTGTGTGTGTGTGTGTGTGTGTGTACGCGCGCGCGCCGGCGCACGCCCGCTTGTGTGAAAGAGTATTTGGATAAAGGCCAGACCGCTGGCATTACACAGAGCGAACTCGCGAGTTCCATGGAACGTTTACCTCGTGGGGTGATTCATCGGGACAGTTTATTATACGATATATCCCCTCGATCGTAAATATTTGAAAAATGATTTCCCATAAGTCGGCGGGACGACTTAAAACCAAGAAATATATAAGTACGTGATAATCGGGCGTCCAATATCGTTTATTGTCGCTAGTCATCGTGAGTGTTAAATACTCGTTCACGGTATCATCCCGGTGTAGGCGTCCCCCGTCGCACGTCGAAAATCCGAGAGCGCCGACGAAACGTTTATGTCGGTTGATTTCTACGTACACACACCGGTGGGGAGGTGGGATGGAAAGGGCGTATCTAGATAATGGTTTTCGGTGGTTGGGAGCGGGGGTGGAAAAAGTTGAAACGTCGAATGGAAGAGTCGCCGAGTATTATTACGTATTTCCGGCCCAGGACTAGCCCTGGAAAATTTGTGGGAATCCTCCCGTAACTAAAAAAAAACTAAAAAACGGTATTTAGGGAATTAGTACGAATAAGTTACTTACGCCGGTTACAATTTGAAATCGCGCGGTCCTCGCTGTTGTTTTTGACGGAACTCGAAATCGGTAATTGCTGCCGCCGTGTATTCTCGGGCGCTTATAACGCAAATGTTTACGGGCCGCATGGAAAACTTGGATTATTTCGAAACGTGTTCGTGACGACAATTATCGATTTTACGTCTACCGTTGTAAACCGTTAAGGTATTACTCGTTTTAAAAAAATGTTCGGGAAATTTCGGAGAACCGGAGCTCTCTCAGCCACCCTCCTCCCCACCGTCGTAAATGCTCTCCCCCCCCTGATATGCGCACGCGTTTAAAATTAGTTTTCGCTCGTAATAATAGCGCGCGCGTATTTAGAAACGATTTATGTTCGCAATATTTACGTCACGTATTATTCGCGGTTAATATATTTCGGCTAAAAGCGTTGCGCTGCCTTTATGGAGTTTAGTCTTGAATCGATAGCGACGTAGAGGCATTGCCGTGAACCCAACGCGCTCTACTCGTACCGAATTTCGAAATAATTGTTTATTTTCGGCCGGCCGCCGACCCATTACTTCGGTACGAATACACGAAAACTGCGTAAACGTCCGTAAAGTTATGTACACGCGTATTGCATAATGTATTCGGTGTGTGTATGCGTACTGTTCGAATTTTTTTTTTAAGGTACCGCGTAAAGGCTATAAATTATACGAACAAAGTTCCAACCGATATTGTATTTGACGCTTTTATTGAATCGAACGAGAACGCGTCGCGTTTAAAAGGATTTAAACTTTTTTCGCAATTTTCGTGGTATTATAGAACGCGCGAATAAATTTTAAATAAATCGCGCATTTTTTAATATCGTTCGCCGTAAATACGCGAAAATTTCCCGGCTCGCCGCACCTATGTTTATATATAAATATATACGATTGACTTTTGTTCGTATTAATAACGCAAAGGAATGTTTTTCATTTTCGGAAATTGTCACGCGTATTGTATATATTAGACAAAAAGCGACGCTCGCGGTTTCCACAACCCCCGAACGATTTGTAACGATACGAAATCGCGTTATAAACGCGAACGGAACGCGACGCGTCGGTTCCGATTCGGTAGCGTGTTTGCGGGCGGCTACCGACCGAATTAACAATTGAACGCGATTTACGCGGATGGACGAAGGAAAGCGGCGTACCATTTCGCGTTACTACGGCGTAGGTGCACGCCGGTGTAGGTTCGATTCGAGTCGTTGATTATATAGAAAAAAAGTAACCTTCGCCCGTGTATTATTATTATTTATCGTGGCCGTTGATAATTCGTTTTACGTCGTAAGCGAACGGGCGCGGAACGTTTTACAAGGAACGGTCTTTTGTCTCTTATACGTACGGGCGGTTGTCGTTTTTTGTTCGCCCGTAAACCAGAGTTGGTTGGGTAACGAATGAAGCGAAAGGCGCGCGGCGACGGGGGAGAAGACAAAACGTAAAGGATACGAAACACTCGAAACGGTAGGTAGTTAGTACTTAATAATAATACGCGCGCGCGCGTCCTCCTTATTCGCCATGTGTTCGGTGTACGATAATTACGCGCGGACACGCCGCGCCGTCTAATTAGTCCGCGTTATACGTGACAGTAGATTACAATGAACGTAATAATACGATCGGCGGCGACCGTAAAAAATGGCTTGTCGTCGTCCACGCCATTATGTACGGGGCGTCCAGTTCGTCGTGTAACGTAATTTTTTTATCGTCTCTCTACGCGCCTCGTCGTCGTGGGGCCTACCCCCACACGTCCGGGGCAATGACGGCGGTGGTTGAGAGGGAGGAGAAAGGAAACGGTAAACGCCATCGTGCGCGCACCACCTATACGTAATTATACGCGCGTATAATTACGTATTGTGCGTACGTATGGCGTTTTTTTTTTATAAGCGAACGTTCGTTCTTTTTTTTTTTTTTTGGTTTAATAACTACGTCGGCGATTCGCGTTAATTATACGCGGCGTACACGTCCCGAGAACCGAATTATCGCCCCGACGAACTATGTGGAAACACCAACTCCGTTTCAACCGTGTTTTCGGCCGTCCCGGATACCGAATCAACGCCGATTGGTTCGTTACCGCGGTCGCGTCGCGTGCTTATACCCGGCGACATTGGCGGTTACGCGATTGACCGCTGTCCGTGTTTTCTTACGTTGCAGTGGTACACGGTGGACAAACGCGGCTTGGACGACGGCGCGTCTTCGAAGTTCGTGCAAATGTCCGCGGACGCGGACACCGCACGGTTTCTGGACGACTCGATCGAGCAGAGCGACCGGCTGTTGGTGCAAGTGTGGCAGTCGCTGGTGTCGTCCGTGTTGAACGTATTCATGACGAAGACTTCGATCAACGGGTAAGTCGAAACGCGCCCGCAAGTACGCGTACGTGTACACGAACGAAAATAACGAGATAAAAATAATTTATTATCGAACCATCCAACGGTCTCGTAGCAAAGGCTAAAACGAGATTTTCAAAAACGAGATTTACGTACCGTCGCGTCCGCCGCCGATTATTTTCATTTTGTGCCCCGCTCAGAGGTTCCGCCGTTTTCGGCGATCTGTTGGGCCGGTTACCAGGGGCGAGAGCGTAAGTGATCTCGGAGCGTAGACGTTTTACATTTTTTTTCAGAAAAACTAAAAATAAAAAACGCCAAACGGAAAATGCGCCGCGAACTAGAGCGGCTTATCTCGGTGCGCGACTAATGGCCCGAACGATTTAGGAAGGGCCCGTTATCAAACAACGAAATTCGAAATTTAATACGCGACGACGGGTTTTTCCAATTTTCAATAGAAAACATACGTGACAGAAATTCGGGAGTATGAGACCGTGGTACAATAATGAAAACGTTACGTTAGCCGATGTAGATAAGACCATGGTAGTGGTCGAATTGTAAACGGTTCGCGGAACGATACTGAAGCTCTATCAATCGGGCCGCGTATAATGGGGCAACGCAATAGTAGCGTAGAAACGTCGAATGAACGGTACAACGAACCGGTGAAACAGAATTATAAGACAATCGGCGGTGGTCGTTCGGTCCGCAGTATTTGCGTTAATATTACGCGAACGATTTCGACGTCCGTCGCACTATTTCGTTCGTCGACGAAATACGTGATTGGACGCTCGTACTCGAGTTCCGCGCCGACGTGTATTTCACAAGTCCAACGGTCGCACGTTTTTTTAGGACAAAGAATGGTTCGGCTTGCGCTAACCGTACGTTAATTATATAACGCGGTGACCGTTGTCCGGGACGCGTAAAGACGCGCCTGTTCGGGTAAATAAAATTATTAAATACGAAAAAACTATTATTTCGTAATAAATAAAACGCGGTTGTAAACGTCGTTTAGCTTCGTACACGTCTAGAACAGGTATGTAAATAGTATACCGTCCCGATACCCGTTGATTTTTGTTGTTTTACCCGGCGGAACGTGCGGTCTCATTTCGACGTTAAAGGCTTGCGAAATCGAAAATGACGTCTTAGAGACGAGCTGGAAAAATGTGGACGGTCAATATTGTCGTTCGCGGTCCCTCGGAACGCGCCTAAGAACACGGAATTTCTAAACGCCGCGGATCGCGTGTTTCAATCGATAACCCGGCGTGGCGATGGAGAGACGTAAAGGGGGGGGAAGCCCGTCGTTTAATACACCGAAGGCCGGTTCCCGCGGACGTAATACAACGACGTAACGTTAACGTGTCGGTGGTCGTCCCCGTACACCCCCATTGGCCGCTGGTACCCGGACCGTCGTCCGGATTGGTCGTCGGAAATGATAAATATTGCGCGTTTTTTTTATCGTTTCCATTCCCCCGTAATTAAGCTCGCCGCAACCGGTCTCTATACGACGTCGTCGCTCATGCATATTGTATGTCGCGTACGCGCGCCCGTCAACCCGATCGCGCGCCGCCGCGGCATCGTCGTCGGGACCCCGAGAACCGGGAACTCGCAAAAACGCTACCGCAACGTCAGCCCGTCCGTCCGTACGTACGTTTTTTCTTTCCTCTTTTCTCGCCGATTTTTTCTCCCTTCTCCGCATCGGTCGGCACAAAAATTCTAATCCGGTTTTACCTCTCCGACGTCGTCACCCGTCGTCGCGGTATGCGTACGTATATATATATATATATCAATCACGCGTACTTACGTACAATTCCGGCGCGTAAAATAGCCCGATAACACGGCCGGAGGTGACTCTTCGTTAGGATACGAACCGAACGTTTTCGGCCTTTTCAATAATCGTAACCGGGGGATTTCAGTAATAAAGAAATGTATCGGTCCGATACGTACGCTAAACCGAAGTACAATTAACTGGTTCGACGTCGGCAGTAGTCGAGTGGTCCGTGTAGAGAAAATGAGCGACGATAATATTACAATTACGATCGACGGTTTTTGGTTCGGAAAGGGAAACGTTATTGATCGGCGTTATGTTACGTACACAGTAAATATAAAAATACGTACGCGTACGTCCGTACTTTACACACATACACACACACACACACGTGTTTGTGGAAAACGGTATTTTTCTCGTTTTAATCCGGAACGTTGTGTTTGAACGCGAATGTGTGCGCACGAATCGGAACGACTACGACGACGCCGATATATCGTTCCTGATTTCGGCGTTCGCAGTGATGAAAACATATTCGGCGCGCACGTTTTCAACGTCTCGTGTTTGTTTACGGATTCTTGTTTTTCGTAATTTCCCTCGAATCGCGATCGACGCGTGTATATGCCATATATATATTTTTCCTTCTACAAAATAGCTTCGCGCGCGCGCAAGTTGGTTTATTACATTCCGTTAAAATCTATAAACAGTCTTCGCGAAATAAAAAGGGAAAGACTCTATAATAGCTTTTCTCCTGTACCGTCGTTCATTATTTTCGTATAACGTACGGTTTCGGGCTATTTATCGATTCGTGAAATAATTCGTGGTTTACGCGTTCGAAAGTCGACGTAATTTTACGTAGATTTACGGCGCTTTTCAATTGTAACGAAATCGTACACGACGCGGTCGGTTACAGCCGCGAACGTTGTTAATCCGCCGACGGGCGCCCGTCCTGTATAATATAATACGTTCGCGTGCTATACGACGGCGGAGTCCCGGAGACAAACGATAATAACGCGCCGGACTGGACGGAATGAATAACGCGGACACTGTAATTCGTTTCTTTCGAAATAAAGAAAAAACAATTAACGACGATCGGCCAACGGCTAGTCCGAGCGTGCCGCGTACGTCCCGATTTCCGTAAATTAAACGGAAAACGACGGCGCGCGTACGCCGCCGGGTGTACCGGCGTCCGGGTGAGTCATTCGGCGCGGACGTACCTGTGGATTTCGGATACAGCTATCCGGCCAACTCGTGTATTGTATCGGACGGAAACGATTTACGAATTTACGAAGGCGATATTTATTATTGTCCGTTCGTCCGCGGGTGCCATACGCGAAAATCGTATTTTCGGCCAACGTCCCGTATTCTGGCGCGAAGGTCGTCGTCGGTTCGGCGGGCTCTGTCGGCCCGCGCGCCTATACCGTTACAATGTCGTTACCACTATCCGTTTAACGGTCGACCACCGTTTAACCGATATAAAACCGCTCCGTGTCCCTTTTAAAACCGCTCGCCATGTACCTCACTACCGTTTAATACACGCGCGCGTGTCTGTATATATATATATATATATATTACGTACTTCGGCCGGGTGGTAGTTAGGTCCCGTAAGTATAAAAACAGCCCCGGTGAGCGCGGATTGCCGGGCGGCCGCCGAACGGAGTGGAGCGCGCGTGTATGGCGGCAATACGCACGCACAATGTATTAAACACGGTACGCATTAAAAGCCGTCGGCGAAGGCGGCGGCCCGGGTAATCTCGCTAATGATATTTTGATTACGCGCCCACGGTTAGGCGGTACCGGTGCCAGGGATAAATATTCACGTTTTCGCCGCGCCCGCGCTCCCGTCTCGTAAAAGAAAAGGACGCGCGGTGCACGAAGGGGGCGTGTGTGTGTGTGTGTACGCGCGCGTTTATTACGCCAGTGTCTAAGTACGGCTCGTCGTCCTGCCGCGTTTATGTAAAGACGAACGGCGTCGTCGGCGCGCTCAGGGAGATAATCTTCGGAGAAGATGTACGTACGAAAACCAAATAAAAGAAAAACGGTTCTTTCCTTTATTTTATTATTATTCCGTATATATACACGCGCGCGCGCGGTACGTATAATGTATATTTAGGTATACCCTCGACCTCGGGGCTCGATCCTTTTTCTTACGTTTTTTTTTTTTATTTAATTTTTACTTTTTGCCTCTAGTTCCCCGAAGGCTACGAACGCATTGTATAAAAAACGTACTTCTATATAAAACCGTAACGTGTATATATATATATATACATACATGCACAATGTGTGTTTTCGTCGCACGCAACTTTTCACGAAAACGATTATTATTTAACGTTAATACCGTCGGGTTCGTGTATATATATATATATATATATATATACGCGTTTATTTTATTCAGTTTCTTTTCGCCGTTTAATTCGTCCGACCTAACTCGCGTTCCCACCGGAAATCGAAATTCAACTCATACGGCTCGCCTATTGGAGAGAAATAATAATTATAGAATCTGTATATATATATATGTATGTGTGTGTGTGTGTGTGTGTGTACGCGATCGTTATTACGGTCGTTGGAAGTGTGAGAAAATGCGGTCGACGTCAGAAAGCCCGTCAATCGGCTGGTATAGCGTAAAATTCAATTACTCGTCATCCTTGACGCCGCGGTCTTTTAATCCGGGGCTTTACCGAAATTACCGCGTCGTTATCGAAGCCCGTGAACGCGGTTTATTAGCCTTTGTGACACGTTCGTCCGGACAAACGAACCTAATCGTCCGCGTCCGTAACGTGTATACCACGTACGTCACCGGACCGGCGCGTTAAACGCGTTTATACGCCGGCATTTTTATTCGCGTTTTCGAATCGCTCGGAAATTACCTCGCGCGTCCATACGGACAGGTGTGCCCGTCGTCGACGTCGTGCCGGTTTTTTTCGTCGGTATCGCCATCGCCGCCGCGTAGCGAGTAAAATGCGCGCGCGACTACATTTCCCCTCCCCTCCCCCCTCCCGGCCGCCATCCGTACGCGGTATATATTATTATCCGTTGGCGCGACGAAGCGTGTGGCCGTTATTGTGTCGTTGTAACCGCCGCCGTAAAAGGCCGTACACGGTCTCACACGCGAGGCGACGCGTCTCCCGAGTACGTGTCGTACTTAGGTACGTGTGCGCGTGTACGCGCTAGCGTTACTACGGCCGGTACGCGCCACACTACTACCGTCGCGTACACGGGGTCGGACACAAGCGCGCGTCGGCTCGAAAATGTTATATTAAAGTTGATTAAATTAAACTCCGGCCAGATAGACAGTTCGGTTGATTAATGATGATGACGGCTCGGAATCGGCTTCCTGGCCAGTAGCCCGGGATCTTTATTTTAGTAGACACACACGTTATACACAATGTGTGTAAATGTGCGTGTGTACGTACACACGGACCCGAGACTACTACCCATTGTCTATATACATACCGGGCTGTTTGGTCATTAAACAACCGGAGGCCTGATGATTACTATACAATGCCTTAATTATTGCCCGGGTCCTGTGAATCGAGATACTATATAAGTATAACCTATACATAATATATATATATATATAATATACGATACGCGAGTATGTGTCCGTACGACGATATATACTTACGGGTATAATAATAATAATAATAATATAGTCTTCCGTTCGCCTTGTTCTTTTCGTCGCGTCGATTTCATTCATTATATTGTAAAAATCTCCGCGGTAAAAATTATTATCAACGGGACGAGAGAGTACGTAAACCGCGCTTACACACACACACACACACATATATATATATATATATATATACAACGAATAGAATAAGAGACACCGACGTGCGAGCGAGAGAGAGAGAGAGAGAGAGAGATTGATGTCTGAGTGTACGGGAATGGGTTTGGCGGGGGGGCGGATGAAGAGAGGGGAAATACTTAAACCTTTCACGGTCTATGATCGGAGTCCTTGAGACGGAATAAGCCAACGGCCCAACAGCCGCGCAGCTTCTTCTCTCGATTCTATATACGTACGTACATATATATATATACACTCGATATTATATTCACCTATATAGCTATATATATACACGTACTCGAGCACCTCCGTATTATAACGCGCTCGCGGTGTCATCGTGTGTACGTACGTAGCGTATACGTAGTGTGCAAGTCCACACGCCGCCTCGTATAAAAAAAAAAACACGTCTCCGATATCTCGTTAGCCCCGTCACCGTGTGTGTGTGTATGTGTGTGTATTACGCTGTATGTATATACGCGCATATATATATATATATATAATATAGTACTCGTCCACCGCCGGCTAATTGCGCCCGTTGGCGTTTGTGCTACTGGTTAAAAAACACATACCACCGTGCGCGCGTGCGTGTATTACTTATTTCATTGTTCGATCGATTCCCTGTATATCGTTTCCGCGCGTAATATAATAGCGTGTATACCGAGTGCTTTTGAAAGCGCCTGGAACGGCCGTTGAAACAAAGCGCGGGCTGTGTAGTGGTAGGTGTTGTTCGGGCCGGGAAATGATTATTACGCGCGTAACGTGGTACACCGCGCGCGCGCGCGCGCGTGTACGTTCGTCGACTATCGTTTACTATTATAGATCGATTATTCGATTACGGTTGTACGCCACCGCTCCGCCGGTCACCAAAGTGTTTCTATAAGCGCGCGCGTATAAATATACCTTACGGACGTCTGCGATCGTCGCGCTATCTCCTACTCGCATCCCGATCCCTTATTAGGCCCGTCCGATAAACATCTAAATCTAATTGTTTCGCTCGCGTAACGACGACGACGGTTGTGTCCGTACCCGTCTGGAAATCCGACCGGCCCCGCCGCTCCACCCCCCCACCCAGCAATCACTCTATTTCACGGATATCGTGTCGCGTCTATAACGGAAGTCCGCGAACGATTATTTCCCGATAAATTCGACCCGCTTTTGTCGCCGACGGATTTCCGATTGCCCCGGTCCGCCTGTCTTTCTCCGTCACGAGTTCGTTTCGAACTTAATTCGTTCGATTCCATCGCGTTACGGAACGCTTACGCGCCACGGTGCCCCGGATACGTTTTTCGTTTTTTAAAAATGCGTCGCCGCGATTTTCCTCACCGGCTTTTCGCGTCAAATAACGACCGCCGCCGTTAGTAACGTTCAATACCGCCGGTTTTTCTCGCCCCAACGGGTTCCATCTAAAGTGGAAAAATAAGTTTCGCCGAAACGAAGTCTCAATAATGGAAACCCTTTCGGAAAATTCGCAAAGTATTTTAGGCGTTGACAACGACAAAAAGGCTCCGCGAATAAAACGGCAGTTTCGGTACGCGGATTTCTTTCGTAGTTTCTAATAAACCCGCCGTATTCTTCGCCAACAATTATCGGCGGTTGGAAATTACCGTGCCGACGATATACGACTATTTACTAATAGTTGACCGTTTCATTATTTTGAACGTACAATTTTTCGGGCCGTAAAATCAATTTACGCGTATTTTGAGCGTGTAATTTAATTCGCTTTTGGACGTGTACATCATATCGTATCGGGCACCGTACTTATATTAATGTCAGCGCCGTTTGTGTACACGTTAAAAACGTACGTGTTCGTCCGTATTTATTTAAATAAGAAACGGTTTTAAATTGGAATTCCGGGCGAAGCGTTTTCAAATTAAAATAATTTGCCGAAAATCTCGGGTTTTAGAAATTACTTTTTTTTTCATTCCATTAAAACTGACGTAAACGGCGAATCGAACGATACATCAGTCTACGTACTCGTGTGTATCTATATATATTCGCCTGTACTAAATATCCGTGAAACCACGAAATAGTGTCGTTTCCAAAAACCCACGCTAAATGTTTGCCTTCCCAAGATGGTAACGAAGCGGTGCATTGGTTGTGTTTTCGTAAATAACTCGAACGCGATATCGTTATTATATTTTTTTAATAGAAAAAATAAAACGACGCGTCGCGGCGCGTATATAGTTGACACGGAATTGACTCCCACATTTTTTTTTTAATTCCGAACAATTTGTAATGGATGTAAACGTGTGCGTATATACATTGGTGTTTACGTGTGTGTGTTAAACGGACGTCGCTATTCAAATAGGTGTTTTCGCGTTAGTTTTGAAACGCGTTATATTTTCCCAGCATCGTCATTGCCACCGCCGCGTGTTCGGTCGGTCGGAATAGGCCGCGCAAGAACGACACGACAATATAATAATAATAATAATAAAAGTAATTTTTCTCTCCTCGTTCTCGTACGTCGCGTCGTTGTTATTATTATTATTTTTTTATTTTCGGATTTACGATTTAGTACGGATAGTTATTATTATTATTATTATTATTATTATTATATCCACCGCGGTGGTACGGGCGGAGGACGATGACGCTTCGGAATCTCGTTTTTATATTTTCTTACGTACCGGCAACAATAATGGAAAACCGAAAACGTAACGATAATAATAAAAACGTTCTAATTGCGGGCCGTGTTGGACGTTTTTAAAAAAATGAATCGACGTTTTGTGTACACAATGACAGTTTGTGATTAGTGTACATACACATACACGCACGCGCGCGCGCGCTCATATACGATATAGCCGCGGATTAAACTGTCCACGTACGTGTACACAACTAGTACACGTGACCGGTAAACTTTCTACATTATCTTATTATACAAAATTATATATACGTTTTTCCCTCGTCTGATCGATCATTGTAAAATGTAATATACGCTCACGGTGTCACTACTACGTAACGCAGACGCGCTCGTGTACGTATGTGTGTATATATATATATATATGTGTATGTGTGTATGTATAATCGTTATTCGTCTTGTGCGCTAGTATATACGACAAGAGACAAGAGGTGTACGGCCTACACGCGCCTATACATTACGTTTACCCGCAAACTTTGTACTTCAAACTTATTCTATTATACCGTACACGTGTTAGGCGAGCGCGCACGCGTAGCCGGCCTTTTTTTTTTTTTTATAAGGGACGAAACCGACCGTTGTTTCGTTCGCGCGTAGCCGCGTCGTCGGCGTTTTAATTAGCCGTAAACGAAAAATATCTCCGGGCAATCGCGAATCGTTTTTTCGGTCACCGCCGTAATACACATAACGTCGCGCGATTTGTTTACGAAACGGCCGTTCGGAAGGGCGCCCGTCGTACCGGACAACAACGATTCGAATACGGGAACCGTTATCCTTCTACCATCGGCTATAAATTATATCGCGATTACTATCCGGCGGTGTCTCGATTAACCTTTGGCCCTCGTTCGCCGTCATTATGTGTATGTATATGACGCGCGCTTTCGCGTCACGTCGCGTCCTAACCGCCGTCCTATTTCGAAATCGGTGATTTTTTAATAATTTTTTCGAGTATCGGCCCGTGTTCGGGCGTATTACAACCGACGGTTTATCGTGTTCACCGTTGCACACGGAACGTGTACGCGGCCGCGTTCGGACGTTGATAATGTATTGTAATCGACTATTGTGTTAACCGCCGCCACCGCCGTCGCAGTACGTTCCGAACGGAACGCTAGCTAGGCGTGAATTTTAATTAAAAATTCGACGAGTTAAAACGCGATATTCGTGGACGCTAATTAATTTAATAGTGAATCGAAAACGAGACGTTTGATTGGAAGAATACGCGATTTCCTATATCTGTTGTTGTTTATTACGGTTCACTAGTTCACGTTGTTGTTCGTGTTACGCGCGTCTATCATCGATAAATAAATAAATATACGTTTATCATCGCCCGTAGTCAGTATACGGATTCGGTGGGAATCGTTCGAAACGCGGCGTGTTTCGCTCGCGTCCTATATGAAATCACGCGGTATTCGGTTAGTTGGCCTTCCGATTCGGCGGCGGCGCTGTCGGTTGTCGGAATTAACGGACGCGTTTCGCGCATACACGCGTGTCGTCAGTAACGTATAAGACCGGACACAACCGTAATACGGCCGGTGCGTGTACCGCAAACGACGGTAGCACGTACACCGACGCAAAAACAAAAGAAATCTCGTGAAATAATTCGCCGAACCGGGAACGGACAATGGCCGTTCGGTTTAAAAATACGCGCGGGGACGACAATGCGCGTGTCTAAACGTACGCGAACGTGAAATTCCGTCGTTACCACACAGCACGACGGCCGTATTAAAACGTTCTATTTGTCCCTATTAATTATTATATACGCTACGTCGCAGCGCGATATACAAGTTTTAATTTTTAACTCCCGACGAATTATCCGATAAATATTATCGCTAGCGCTCGAGTCGGACCACGGTAACGATTTCGCGGCGTGTCCCGTACTATCCGCGCGAGAGTTTATCGCGGAAACGAAACCCGATTTGATTGGTTCTTTCGCGAGTTCCTCGCTCCAAAAAACGTTTCGGTATAACGTACGTCCTGCCGGCACAAGTAATCTCTCCGAAACTCGAACACGCTCCGCGTCGCCTCGGTCTTCGTCGGTCGAACACGTATTGCGGACGAATCGGCGTGCGGATTTCGGCGTAGCTACCAGCGGTAGACGTTTCCCGAGACACGGCGATCCACTTGGTCGGGAACGCGGCCAAATTCGGGTCGGGGATATGGGGATGGAGGAGCGCGCGTCCGTTTTCGGAACGCCGTCCGGTATACATCGGCGTTTTTTTTTTTTGTTTTTGTTCGTAACGAAATACGCGTCGTTATAATCGTTCGGTGCTCGTTCGACGGATCGTGCCGCCGCCGTACACTACGCGCGCTTCGCGTTTACTCTCCGTTTGTTGCACGCCGGTCGCGCGCGCCGACGATTTTTATCTCCGACGATGATTTATAAGGTCTGCCGCCGCGCGCGGCGGTACTGGCGGTGGCGGTTTTTGCGCGCGCCGTCGCCTACTAATACCGCGCGAAGTGTCGACGGCGGCGTATAATTTGTATCTCGGACCTATATCGTTATAGGTTGCCGGACCGCACAGACAACAATGATTACGACGGGTCCTCCTCTCCCGATATCTCCCGTACGCCCGTCCGAGCGGAATTTTAATAAGACGCTACCGTGTGCGCGCGAGGTTTGTGCACCCGTGTACGGCCGCTTTAAAACACTGTTGGACGACGCGGATGACCGTGACACCGTGTGGCGGTGAAGAGTGAGAGAGGGGTGTACGGTATTTTGTAGTCGGTAACGAGCGAAAACGGAGAGAAAACGCGTCGTGAGAAAATTAACGAACGACCGGTCGGGGGGGAGTAATAATAAAAAAACGAATAATACGTACGTATCGAAATTAACGATAAACCGGCGATCGGTTATGGCGTCAGGACGGGACGGTGAAAAAAATCGAGCGCGAAAAAGGAGGATCCGGCGTGTTTACGTGTACGCGCGCGCCCGATAATATAACGCGTCGGCGGAATGTCGTACGACGTACACGTCCGTGCTTATAAACCGAAAAACGCGGCGGCGACGGAAAGGCAGGCCGGTTGAAAATCCGAATAATAATAATATCGAACACGCGCGTTCGCCGTACCAGGGCCGCCACACCGTGAATAAATAACGAGAGTGTTATGCTTAAACGCGCGTTTCCAAAACGAATCGCGTACGATTTTCCGTTCCCGCGGCCGTCATTATTTTTCTGCCCGATTGTATCATTTAATTCCGTACCTGAAGACGTCGTTCGTGTATGTGTGTGTGTGTGTGTGTGTTTTGTAAAACACGTTACCACGTATAATAGTATTATTATAATGCGTGAATATCGGCAGCCACGACGGCGAAACTTCTAAACGTATTATTATTATTATTATTATACGAATTCGTTTTCTTTTTTCTTTACGCCTCGAATTACGTTTATCGCGTTTGACCGTGCGCGTGTTTTTGCTACGGCTCACGAAAAATTTAATTTTCACGAAATAAACGGGCGGAGGGGAAACCGACGAATTATGTACGTTATATTATTATTACTGGACGGGCGCGTAGGTACGCGCAAGTTCAATTAACCGATCTATTGTGCGCAATCACGAATCGTTTACACGGCGAAAGACCGATTACGCGACTATGTAACAACGACCTGTTGGCGATATTATGTGTGTACCGGATACGGGGGCGTTCGCTCGATGTTATTAGCGACGTGTTCGCCGATGACGTGCCACTGAAACGTGTAGGAGAAAATCCGTCGTCGGAGACGTACTCGGGAAAACGTGTTCGTACGCGGTCCGTTGTGGTGTCTCCTCTCTAATTGTTTGTCCACGGGCGTCCGGTAAAACGCGTCTGTTACGCGACATTACGAAATTAACGAACGAAAAGCCGGTCGTTTCGTTATAAGAATATATATATAAGGACGTTCCTGGCGAACGCGAAATAAACCGCGCTATCGTTATACGTACGTAATGTAAATTATCTACACGATTTGAGAACGCGAACGATATGTGAAAAATGTGCGACGAGAGCGGTGTGTGCGCGAAACAATGGCCAAGTATATTCCGCGTAGTAGACAAATAATCCGGTCGTCCGATATAAAATTAATTCGAGAAATTGCGTATAGTCGCGGTCGCCTATCGACAATTTCGAAATATAACTAAGTAACGGTCACACACGGCCTAAAAACGGTAACATTTTTTTTTTTGAGTCGTCCCGCCGAACTCGCGTATTACACGCGAGAGAATTCGTGAATAGGACGGAACTACTCGAGGGTCCGGGAAACACGCGAGACGTTTCGTGTTCGTTGCGGGCGCAACGACATCGCCGTTCCACGCGGCAACGGTGGTTGCGACGTGCGCCGTCGGTACACAATATAATCTCGTCGTCTGAACGAAACGAAAACATTGTCGACAACGGAAACGCGACGCGTGTGCGTACGTCGACCGGAATTCCCCGTAGTTGTAGACTAAGTCTTTCGGCGCGAACGTCGGAAGGGACCGGAAAACCGACGTAATAGCGGCGCGTTTGTGGTATCGACGCGCCCGGTTAATCGATAACGAACGGCCGCAACGCGACGGCAAGTTGTGATGTAGGTGTGGATATATATTTGGACGGAAATGTGTCCGGCGGCGGTCGAACGTCGGTGGAAATATCGCGGCGGCCGCTCGGGTCGATCTACAAGGACCGCCGTCAAATCGAAGAAGAAGCCGCCGACTCGTCCGCGTTATCGGTGTGTGTCCCGATAACAATCCGGTCGGTAGTACGCAAGTCTAATGGTCGCTTTTCCCGGAGTGGGTTTCTTTTTCCGTCGCAATTACCGCCCCCCGAACGACCGCCATACCGTACGGGATATAATGTTTTCCCGGAGTACCGCTAACGAGATATTTGTTTTCCCCGGCCGTCGAATAACGAACTCACTGGCCAAGTGTTCTCGTGTTCGAGAACGGTTAGTGTGAAAACCAAAACCGAGCCGAAAATCGTTTTTTATTCGACGGGGACGGGAGGACCATTCTCGTACATTTTTTAGTCACGCCTACGTCGTTTTCGCGCTAAACGTTTAAACGTTTCGAAATGTATCTATTGGCGCGCGCGCGTTTTTATTTTTACGTCGGTTTTTCGACGACCCCGTCAACGGACGTATCGTTTCGAACTTTTCGCGGGTTTTTTTTGTTTTTGTACAAAATACGAAATTAAACGCGTACAACACGTGATTGACGAGTAATTTCCCGTTTTAGTCGAAAGGCGTTTTGTGTCGTTTAGTTTTCGAAGGCGAAACGCGAGAGCAATTCGTTTCAAAACGATGTATACGTATAATTTCAAACGATACCGAACAGACTGCGGGTATTCGATATTTTTTTATTTTAAATAAGAAAAATAGGAAACTTATTTTTAAATTATCGTAGTCGGTAATCTATTTTTCGATTATTCGTGAAATATTTATTATAATACGCGTAATACGAAGTAGGGGAAAAAAACGAGTACAATAAAATATTCCGTAATAATTCGTGCTCGTCATAATACGTAAAGTGCGAGTGTTCGTGTATGTATATGTTTACGCGTATATTCGTATTTTCAAATAAACGAGCGAAAATAACAAGCGTTACGCTACGTACGAATTGTCGTAGAAATCGTTCTAGATCATCGATTTCGTTTTGTACGTTGTCTCTGTAAATTACGCGAAATTTCCTCGGCCACGTCGAGCGTACGATAATAGTATTAATAATATAATAATACGCTCGTTTCGATAAACCACTGGACGTCGTCGTCGTTACACGTACAGTATGACGCACGCGAACGAGCCGAAAAATATCATGGCTCGTTTGGGGGCGATCGAGCACGTACGGAATTTCGGATCGATTTCGCGTTTCGATCGATTAATATTATTAATACGTCGGCGCGCTAGAAGAAAATAACAAACCGTCTTTATCGTTTACGCGATATTATTGAACGTTTTACTTATGTACGTACGTACGTATACGTGCAATGTACGAATCGTTTAGACACACCGTGTGTATAGTGTAACGTTAGGGTTTCCCGAAGTAGTCGGCTCGATTTCCGTATAATACGACCGTAGTGTGTGTGTAAAAACTAAACGGTAACCAAGAGTTAGTCGAGGATACCGCTCGCTTTTTGGCGTCCGCGACATTTACGGACGGGAGGATGGTGGTCCGCCGCGGACTCTGCGCGACTGGTAACCGCCGTTGACGTACGAGATTTCCTCCTACCCGGTCGCGGTGCGTACACGCGATTGTGGTGGACGACGGTCGAGTACAAAACGAAGAACGCGTAATTCGAACGACGCTTGGTTTTCCCTAACCGGTCGGCGTTGAGGGGCGGGTAACGTAGTCGGGCGAGCCAACGCCGCCGAATCGACGATCACGAATGGTGGCGTGTCACGGACGTGTAATCGCCGTCGATTTTAAGGCGGCTCGCGTTTCCGTCCGTTCACGATTAGCCGGCGAAACGGTAAAAGCGCGCGCGTACGCCGGAATTAAACTCCAGAGACTCCGGACGAGTAGTGGTAATTCCTAGTTCGAATTACCGACGACGATAATAATAATATTAAAGAGGTTAAAAGAAAGGGGAACATTAGCCATATTGGTTTTTTTTATTTTAGGTACCGTACGATAATTAGCGAGTCCCATTTTGAAAATAATAATTTATTATATCCACCCCCCCCCAATCACTACAACGCCACAGCTAGCCGTCCAACAGCCCGCGAATCGTGTTTACCGTGTATCGTTCGCCTGGCCCCGGTGGTGGTATATCGATCGTGTAACCTTAATTTTTACGACCACATTTACACGGCGGGACGACGGACGACGCTGCTGGGTGGGTGGACGGGTCGACGCGGTATACTTTTTTTATATATTTAATATGCACGTATAATTGGACTTTGTCGGATTATTATTGGCGATCCGGGGACCGTAGGTGCGGGGAAGGGGGGGAGCTGATGATGGGAATGGTATTGAGCGACGAGCGAGCGAGACAGAAAGCAACAACGACGGTGCGGCGGATATTACGTAAAAAAAAAAAAACGATAGGGTGAAGGGGTG
>JAIPRN010000163.1:54578-117077 GCA_025469175.1 Geopemphigus sp. TES_GeoC_2020
GGGTATATATATAGATATATATATATATATATATATATATATATATATAAATATGTGAACAAGCGTTCGCCGCTCGATTTGTGTAAGCAATAACGACGAGTAACAAACGCCGCGATATTTCCATATGTAACGCCAACGCAATAATTTACTTACGCGGTGCACGTTTGGCGTGTCCGAAATTAAAATGACGGTAAGCGGAAACACGACACGAACTCGACCGGCTAATATATACCCCCGCGAGCGCAATTTTGTAACGCCGACGACGCGGCGTCAAAAACTGTTCCGCGGCCAACCGACGTCGTACGGTAAAACTAGCCCGGGAAATCGAAAGAAAACGCGCGTGATCGATGATCGATCGCCGAACGTGTTCGGACAGTCGGCGAATACCAAAGAAAACCGACGTCCGAAAACGCTACTCGTCCACGGAGAAGGCTCGTCACCGCAGACACATACACACACATCTCTCCGTCGCTCCGATCGTTTCGTCTACCGATTTCTAAATAGTCTTTCGTTCGTGTGCGGGTGGAGACGGACCAGAATACTATTACGTTCTAAATACCTAACCGTAAGAGGCGAATAACATACGTGATCGCGCGTCTGGTCCACGTGGTGTAATTAACGTCGACTAGTACGGAAAGTCCGAAACTCCCACGTAGGCGGCGTTTGTCCCGTCTCGTACAACCAATGTGAGTGAACGAGTGTTTAGGCGAATGGATGAAGGGGTGGGGAGGTGTACGACGATAAAATTGCCTACCCCGTGTACGCGAGACGAAGAAGACGATTTTAGTAGACTTTCGTTTTATTTCTTTTCCCGTTCGATTTTTCTCTTTTGCCCGGCCCACTCTTAAATGTAAAAACCCTCGACACCGTGATGCCCCGTCATATAAGTCTTCATTACGCCGGTATACATCGCGACGCCGACGTACTTAGACGACGACGAACAAACGTCTAAATATCAGACGAAACGTTATTTCAACGCAAGCGCGTTTTATTTATTACGTACAACGACGACGGAACTAACGTCGATTTACGCCGTAATAACTTTAAGCGGGGAGCAAATTTAGTTCGTTTTTAAAGCGTAGCGAATGTAACGAATCAATTTTTTCAGACCTCCTCCCCCGGTAACGACACGAATTTCGAAACAAATTACGATCTCTTACGACGTTGTATTTGTACGGTAGTGTTCGTTTTTCCCCTCGTCATGCATTCTGTTCCGTAGTATACAAAAATAGTAAAACCCGGTTTTTTTTCGTAATCGTCGTTTTCAAAGTCCCGTTTTTTTTTTTTTTACTACAGTTTCCGGTACGTGTTCCAAACTTCGAGTAATACCCTCGAGTTCGTTGCGTAGTAATCAGTTAATGGATTGATCGCGTTCCGGCCGTCTTAACTTTTATCCGTTCGGATTACGTTTCCGAAATAAATGGCGAATTCGACATTAACGAAGAAACCACGGGCGTAAACACGGCATTCGATCGTTTTAATCATTTTTTTTTTTTTTTTTGGAATACAATTATTCGAACGGATCATTTATTCCAAAAATGGCGCGCAATTTGATCGGACAGTTTCGTGCCCGACTTCGAGAACATTTCAGCTAAATCCACACGAAACGAACGCGCCGCGATGTAACCGTTCCGGGTTAGTCGTACGTCCGGAGTGCATCGAATCTTTTCTAATTCTCGTCTACCATAATTACGGTATCGTGTTAGTTTGGAACGAAAGTGTATAAATAAATTACAGCGACGGTGATTTCACTTAACGTTATGAACCAAAACTTAGAACGTGATTGATTTTCCCGATTTTCCAGTTGTTCTTCGGACAACGCGTTAAAATCGAAAATTCCGCGACACTATATCCCCGCGTATTGTGAAATCTAAACGGCGGCGGTTGTTCATACGCCGGCGTCGTATATTAAGCGCGTGTTTTGACGTTTCGATTTTGTTTTTTATTCGGGAGGGGGGGGAGTTATTTCGCTCGAAATCGTCGTCGACGTTTATTGGCCGCCACGCCGAGTCGTTTCGTTAAAAGATATACCGGCGAAATTGGTTATTTCCGAAGAAACGGGCCATCTTCGAGCGTACGATGGTGGGCGGTACGACGACGGTAATCGCGCGTTATAAATATTATCGACTAGTATTTACAGACAGTCAGGAAGAGGGGGGGCGGGGAGGGGGTAAACGCGTTCTTCGAGAAGTTTTATTTTTTCCGCGAAATACGCGCGAATCCTTCGCCGTTTCACATCTATGGAGCAATTCTATAACGTTCGGCCGTTTTCGCACGCGATCGTGCCCCCCCCCCGACCGACGTGTCTCGGTTTCGAAACCCAAGCTCGGGCTCGCAATACGTTTTAATCGGTTCGACGAATTGAAATTACGCACCCGGCTGTCGTCTGCATGTTGAATAAGTCTCGGGCCGTATTCTTCGTAACAGCGAACCCACCCGTATAATCGATTTCGCTCCAAGTACCACGACGTCGCTATTCGAATTACCGGAAGTGCCCCCTCGGTCGAATCAAACGTCGACACGAACGCGATTTGTCGTGAATAACAATAATAATAAAAACATCGATTGCCGTCGACGACGACGACGACTACGGCAACGGGTCCCCGAATTTTTTCCCCGATCGATCGCTCGTTATTTTTCCCGTCTGCGCCACGGTACGGACGACGCGTGTGCTCGGGTTAACATGCTGTCGGTAATTTGTTAACAATGCGGAGAAAAACCTTTTTACGGTAATAATATTCGTGCATACGTTACGTTGTACGCTAGAATAGTAAAAAACGACCGGTAAGCAACAATAGCAGCCGCCCGATGATCCGTGTACGGGTTAAAATTTTAATATCCTGACGTATAACAACGAGTAGACAATTTTGTTTCTTTTACACGGTTAACGTGTTTGTACTTGTAAAATAATAACGTATCGCGCGGTTCCCGACCATTCTCGGTTTACCGAAATTGTGGTCCATCCGGCCGCGAGTTCTTTTACCCGGACGCTTCGGTTTTCTAGGTCAAGTGGACTATGCCGTAACGATAATACAACGTGTGTAATCTCATGTTCACGAAGGCGTATAAATTCGTCGGGGTGAACTGAAGACGGTCTGAAACGATCCCCCTTCCCCCCACCGAATGGTACCGTCGCGTGAATTCGTTTATTGCTACGAAAAAGTCCGTTAACAACGGCGGCGACGGCGCGCGCGCGTAGCTCCGGGTTAGGTTGTTCGGTTTAAGTGCGATGTTATATTGGATTTTTTCCGAGCGTGTGTGTGTATGTTGTAATTCGGTATTGTATCGAAACGCTTTTGAACGCGGGAAAAAAACCGCCGTAACCTAAACGTCGGGACACTTGTGAGGAAACGACGTACGTGTTTTTCGCGCCATAACCGCCTCGAAATGGAAATCGTTATTTCTCGACGCATCGTTAGCCTGCTATAATTTTTTCGATTTTATAGGCGTTCCTCCCCCCCACAAAAGAAAACGTAACGAATAATTCGTCGCCAATTCGACAAAGTCGCGCGATCATAGTGTGCGCTTACGCACACCTGCACGTTATCTTCGACGTGTAAATAAACGACGAACGCGATCGTCCGCTTTTACCCGAATATTTCAGGGTTATATTTGTTTTAATTTTTCTTCTATACCGGTCAAATAAAAATATCGACGACTATCGTTGCTAGTAGTCGACCGACAAAATTTTTGGAAAACTTTCTAGGTAATTGCCACGAAACACCCCATCGTCCTTCGTAGTGCCACCACCGCGGTGGTGGTTCGTCCGGCGACAACATTTGCTTATCGTGTAGAAGCCCGAACGTATTTCGTCGATCGCGATCAAATCGACCGTAGTCCGCGACAAATAATATTCGCAATTTTTTCCGTTCGTGTTTCGCGTATACGCGCGACGGCCATGTTGCTTAACTTTAAAACATCCTATCCTGTCACACAAAAAACAAATAACTCGACGTTTTCTCGGCGACGCTCGTGCACCTGAACACGTCGCGTTTCCGAATTTCCATTTACCGTAAAATCGCGAGGGAGACAAAGAGTGATAGAGAGAGCACGCGTGATCCACTCGTATGATACATTTTTATGTTATATTTCCTCAGTGTCGAACTCAATTTTCGCGCGACGTTTTATTATGATTATACGTCGTTGTCATCGCGCCTCGCATTTTCTAGGTTCGAAATAAAATTAATATCGTACGACGAACACAATTCCGTGCGTGTCGTCGCGGCGGCGATCGTATTCGTATCAATAATAAAAACGTCGGGATCGATTTCCGCGTAAACGTTCGCAAATGTTTCCGCGTTTGATACCGACGACGTTTTTATATACATACACCTTGGCGCCAGTGTATTCGGTTCCGAATACATTTTTCGCTTTTCGTCATTTTCTCGTCGCCAATTTACCCGCGCTAAATGTTTCATACACGTCGGTCGAACCACGTCCGCATAATAACCGGCTCGCGTTATGTTAAAAGATAAAAGTACCGCTTTTGTATAACGCGACGGTATTTCGACCATTTCCGAAACGTCGTGGAAAGCCGCGCACGTTCGCGTGTTTTTTTTTATGTAAAAAAAGAAAAGAAGAAAAACATCGATAAAACCCTCTAACGGCGCGTATATTCATATATGGTTATGACGGTTTTAATGATTTCGGCTCGAATTCCCCACTCCCCCTCCTCCTATCCTCCACCAGTCGCGTCGTCCTTTCTCGTCGTTTGTATGTGTGTGTGTGTGTGTCACCTCTCTACCTCTAAACGACAGTTTTGTTACCATGACGACCTGGCATAAGTGGTTATTGTGACGACGATGACGACAACCCGCGCGCGCGGTCTCGCGACTTCCGTTTTTCTATCCGTTCGGTGCGCGCGCATGTACTTGAACGTTCCTATCTGCATATTCTCCGTTACGCTGAACGCTATTAAGTGATCAAAAGATACACGCGGATGAAGGTTATGGCGCGGAGCGATTTTCCGCACAATAATGGCCACGGTCGCGCGATAGAAACTTGCGCGCGCGTAACAATGTATATATATATATATATATATATATATACACGTAAGTTTATAGGTGAATTATAGTTGCGCGGGCTGAGGGCAGCAGAAGGACGGAAAAACGACTACGAGTGGTGGTGGCGTGTTAGGTGTTTTTTTTCCCGCCTTTTTCGTACACCACCGCCGCGTGACGTATTGATTTTATTCCCGGTTCTTTTTAGTGCCCGGGAAATTCTTTTTTCTCCCCTTTAGTCACCCCCTCCCCCTGTCACTGCCACCGCCACTTCCGCTCGCCCGCGTCGTTGTCGTCTCCTATCGCAACACCTTGTACTGCCGCCGCCGCCGCCGCCGCGTCCTCTCCTCACTCTTCCTTTTCATTCCGCAACGCCGCGGCCGTTGTCACCGCCGCGGCGTTGCCTGTTTTGTATATACACAACTCAGATGGTTTTTATTATTATTATTATTATTATATTTTTTTCGCTCCCACATTTGTCGTTTTCCGCGCGAAAAATATTCCGAAATCTTTCTTTCCGCGAACCTTTACGCGGATGTGTGTGTGTACGCGCAAAAGATAAAATAAGCGGAATGGCGCGCTATATTATCATATAGAACGTGTCGTCAAATTCACGATGTTCGGCCGTAAATACGTTCCAGGAGCAATATGAACGGTAGGAAATGTCACGGAACGAGCGCTATACGCGTTTATCTATCCGCGCGTGTTCGTGATACGGCGGGATCATTTTGATAATTCGATCCGGTCCGAAATACCGAACGTTTTTTCCGCTTTTTCTCAACGAACGCCTAAACAATAATGCACGACCGCGTGACGATACATTTAAATACGAAATCGATTTCGGTGGATTAACCCGCGTGGTTGAGAGAAGATCGTAAGTACACGATTCACGGCACAAAGGCATACAACGATACCCATAACGTACGATCAATCACAGTGAGAGAGAGAGAGAGAGAGAGAGAGAAAAGATAATACGAGATTATTATATTATCGCCATTGCTGCAATGTATACAGACGTTTATAGCAACCGTCGACGGACGATAATACACGAAACGAAGATAAAAAGAAAATCTTTTATTCTCCAATACTACTATACGCGCGTATATATCTATAAAAATTGTCGTCGAACGATAGACTTGTGTGTGTGTGTGTGTATATATGTATTATATATAGACAAGAAACGGGAGAGGAAACAAAAAAAATCGGAGAAAGGTCCGACCGCGCGCGAGGACCAATGCCCGTCGTCGGTGGCGGCGCGAAAAAGGGTCCGCGCGACGGGCGCGCGCAAGCGTCGGTCGCCACCCCAATTAACGGGGCTGCTTTTAATTAGTGGACCGCGTGGGAGGGATCTCCGAGGGATTATCGCGTCCGCGCCTTCCTCCTGGCGCCCCGGTCTCGTCGTTACCTCCTTTATTCGTCCGATTCTCGACCTCCCCATACCCCACCGCGCAACACCGCCGCCGTCGTCTCCCACCGGGAGTCTAATACGCGCTTATATATCCCCGTCGCCATTTCTATTATTATTTCTCCGCGTTTCCGTATGGCCCCGCCGGTCTCCGTTTTATTTATTTTTGCCCTCCCTTCCCGAACACAGAATAACATCACTCCTCCGAGCGTACGGCGGTATTTTCTTCGCCCCGGTCAACGGCCAAACAAAGTTTGAACACTTACTTTTCGCCCATCCGCCGCGGTTACTGTCGCCGTACGGGCTTTATTCGAGTCTCCAGGATCCACTGCGGCCAACGCGGGCGTATTATTGCTAAACGAACGAACGCGGACGGGACGTTTAGCGTATTATAAGTAACACGCGGTTAAGTCGTCAACATCGAATGTGACCGCGAAATACTTAGACGGCCTATAAATTACGTAGCACGGCCGGCGCTACAGCGTCCGAAAAATCCGTTTTGAAATCCGTCGCGCCTAATATGGAGAGCGTCCGCCCGATAACAACGCGCGAGATAGAGTTCGGAAAGTTTTCATGGAACGTAAAATCCGAGGAGATAAACTCGGTATTCGGTTCTATTTTTTTTTTTTTTTTTGTTAACCGTTTGTTGTTTATTAACACTTTTCTCGCGGAATGGTCGGCGCGGGACATTCTTTAACAGTCGGTCCGCCGGTTACAAATTGATTTCGACCGTTAATGCCGGAGGAAGTAAAACGACTTCGGACGTCAATCGTTCACGAGATTACGGCGTCGTTTATTTATTCGCGTACATACTGTCGTCGCCCACGGAAACGCGCGTAAATCGTACTCGGATTAATTTATTCGGGTACTGCGCACGATAGCAATAGTGGAACGCTACACGCCGACGTATATCGTAACGTATTTAACCGTTTAATCGATTATTATTGTTTATCTTCAACGACGTTAACGTTTTCGCGTTTGGACGTAAATTACGCGACCCCTACACGCCTACGAACGGCGGGCGTTTTAATTTCACTAGCGCTTGGCTCCGCCGAATCGATTGAAAAAACACAATAATAAATACGTCCGATCTTCGTTTCGAAACCCACGCGCACCTGGCGTGACCGTAACGATATAAATTAAATATCCAACGTACGTCCGATAGTGTTCGGTTCGAGGAAAACCCATTAAATAATATTATTATCGCGGACGGCGTATTACAAATAAAACGTGTACGAGTGTCGCCGGACACAATTGTTTGCCGGACCTAAATGGAGACTCCGTTGTACCGCGATGGCGTATTATGATTCCTTTTCTTTTTGTTTTCGTTTCGCCCGCCTCCTCGCCGAAAACGTTCCGAATTTCGCCGCGGCGGTGCCAAGACGACCTTTCCGGCGGATATTCGCGCGCGACTAAGCCCGCCACGCGATTTGTCTAAATCGCGCGCGTGCGTCTAAAAATAATATCGCGCGAAAAACGAACGGAATCGAAACGACGATACTACTGTTATACGACCCGAATATCATCCGACGGTTAATTAGGTAAAACGAGTAAACGCTCAATCCGTGCGTCGAGTTCACGCCCAGTCAGCGATATTTTCACGTATCAGAAAGTTTTCGAACGTTACGTACGTTTTAAAAAAACAATTCGTACAAGTCGGGAACGGAAAATAATTTGATTCCGGGATGGTTTTTGTTTCGGAGCCCCGAGTTATTTTGCTCGTTTTACGCCGCGCGTGTTGTATTATTTATAACGATCGCGGCGCGTATCCGTTTTCACCGATTAACAACCCCGTACAGACACAATGAAGGACACGAAGAGCGTGTTTAGCGCGTAATTATACTTATAATATATCTACACAATATATATATATAGGTACGCTTGTTACACAAATAATTAAATATCCGAAACAAAACGCGTTTTTTTACTTAAATATATGTGGCATATAACAATCTAACCGTATTATTTTTTTAAATATTTTTTTTTTAATAATTGTTAGAATAATGGACGCTATGCGTACCATCTGTGCGCGTTTTCCAGACCGGACTATCGGCAATTTGTCGACCAACTGGCGACCGAAACTCTCGTATATGTGTGTGTGTGTGTGTAACGCACGCGTGTTACACGTAACGAAAATTATTATTATTATTATTTTTGTGCGTGCGGGGAAATGTTGCTAATGCAAATAATACTGATCTCACGATCCGTCTGGAAATCCGACGACGAGTACGCTGTCGGCTGGTAGACACACGTAAACCGTCCGAGAACGTTTTTCGCGACCTGTACAGAGATAACAAAGTAATCGCCGCCTTAAGAGTCTCTCCGTGGGTAACGACGACATATGACCGTTTTCCTCCTCTTATCGATCACAATTATTAGCGTACGACTTGACAAAAACGATAATATTCGCCGTCGAACGATTCCCGGCCATTTCGACGCGTTCGCCGGAACGTACCTTCGTATCGTGTTTCGCGTAATCAGCGTCGATCGACGGCGGAATCGCGTGTTAATACCCTTAGCATAACGAGTAATTCACGAACACCACAGGTCGTACAACCGCGCTACGCCGGTGGTCAACAATCGTGTACTTGAACGCCGAAAAGCGAAACGAAACTCATCGGCGCGTGTGTCGGACGTGTACTTTCGGACGTCGACGGTGACGGGTGACCGCATTACCGGCGTGTATTTCGCGAATATAATACGACGGATCGTTTTTTCGTGAAAATTCGGTGTTGTTTTCGCGTCCGCCCCGGGGGTGTGCATTCGAAATTCGCGTTGTCCGCGTATAAATAATAACAGTGAGTGTACGCGGACCGAAACCTATACGATCCGACGGTCGTATAATCATCGAAATCCGATCGCGCGTGTTGCGTTTAAGTCGAACGTTTAACGCGCGCGGAACGTTTAACACGCCATGCGGGCGACGAGAATCGGTGAAAAATACGACGGGGGGACGTATATCGTTACAGGCCGGCGTATATCTGTCATCGCTCGGGCGACAATATTCGCGAATAACGATCGACTATGAATGTCCGATTCGAACGCGTTTAGCTGTCGTCGTGGGTACTTTCAAAAGGGATGGTCGGTTATAATTTCGTTAGCGTTCCCCGTGTATCCGAAACACCGCGTCGACGGCGTGTCCGTTCAACGTAACGGGCCGGCGCGAATCTCATCCGGGCGCGAAGTGGGTGGACGCGATAATTAAACGACAGCGAATCCGGTACACGGGCGGCGTCGGTGGTGGGAATACGGTCGGTCGGTTCGAGTGGAAAAACGGCCAGCGGCGCGCCGTCATTACCGACGACGACGACAATGATAATGACGATAATTTACTTTCCCCCCCAACCCTCGTTTATACGTTAAATTCGTATTCCCGCTCGTTTCTGTGGACCAGAAAGTCGCGTTATTGCGCTCCGTCCCAAGCGTCTGTCGATTTCGAGAAATACTCTATCGGACCTTCCGATCGGATCGACATTTTTTGTCGGTGTACGTACCGCGCGCGCGTTTAGATAATAGCGTGATGTACACGGCCGATTCGAACGAAATTCGGTTTATAACGATTCGGACGAATTCGGAAAAAAGAATAACGAAACATTGACTGCGAGACGGATTCGCGCCGACAGCGCGCGTAACATACACGTAATCGGTGTACAATTTTTATAAAAAAAACCGCCAACGGTTTTAAGTAAGAACGCGATTATTTTACGAAACTCGGCGCGCCGCTATATACGTATAATAAATGTGTAGTTAAAAATTTAAGGTACTCGTCAATAACTACGTGAATATAATGTAGAGTTTAACGCCACGTCGAAAGCGAATAATATTTGGCGGACGCGGTCGTTTAGTTTCAAATTGATAATGAAAATACGACTTTTCGTTCGACTACGTTGTAAGTTGTTTACACCGATAATTCGAAATCACGGTCTTGGGACAATTTGTACGAAACTCGAAATGGAATCGCCATTTAGTGGTAACTTCAAACACGAACAATTAACGTAATACGACGAAGTACTTTGGAATATTTCGAAATTCGTATAACGGTGATTATTGATTTAAAATATTCGATTTAACCCCCCCCCTACGTATAATTATTTAGAAAAATATCACCGAAATGTCGGGGAAGCGAGGACCGCGGGTATCCGCCAGAGTTCATATTCGCGATACGGCCGTCGTAAACGCATCATCGGACGTCGAAGCCTGCGACGGCAACACGATCGTCTTTAACGATAACCACCGCCGACCAAATGGACCGGTCGGTAGCGTCCGCGAGTACGTTCCCAGAAATTCGATTTGTTCGCGAAATACGATTGTTTAAGATCGTTTGTTACGCGAATACCTCGTTATCGGCAAGCGTGACGTATTGTAATAGGGGAGGGGAGGGGGGGGGCGCAGCGGCATTGGTACGATAAAACGTCGGGCGGAAAACGAAAGCGAATTCCGCACGTCCGCGAATCGTTTCAATATCGTTGATCCCGACGATCGACGGTCGTATTGATCGTACATTTATATACATGCGAGCGTACGTACGGAAGGTACATGTACGATTGACGTTCACGGAGCGCGTGGACCGCGGTTGCGGTTCGTTAAACCCGTGACTTGAATAGATAATGCGCCTACGTACGTACGTACCTGATGTATCCGCGCGCGCGCGAGTACGGCTTTTATTTTAATACCGCCGCGCGCGCGTAATACGCCAGAGTGTAATGCGCTCGAGTATAATCGTGGAAACGCCCACGTGTAGTGCGGCGGAAAAGAATAAAAAAAGGCAATAATAAAACAAAACAAAAAAAAAAACGTTATAATGTCGTCTGATTGATTACCGATTATATTGCGTTCGACGACGGGCCGTCGATATCAACTATGTTATACATATATAAAACATACGTATATGGCCGAGTGTAATATATGAATACAGGATAGGTACTGTCGGAGCGCGCGGTTTTAAATCAACTCGCCGACCGGAAACGTGCGCGCGCCGTGTATCTACTTCGGAGTTTTTACTTCCGGACGCCGCACCCTGTCCCACCGAATTACCGTCGTTATTATTTATCATTATTATTATTTGGTCGATTACGAAATCGAACGCGTTTAACGAAAGTAAAAAAAAAAACCGCTCGCGTACGATTTACCCGTCTCGCGACGAGTACGCCATCTATTTCGTCGTACGTACGCCAAATATATAAGTTCGTGTATTCTCTAATGTCGCGCGCGTCTCGTCTTATTCTTCTATACAATGTTGTTCGAACCGTGCACAATACACACAATAAAGGTATATATGGGCGCGTGTGTCCTGTTCGCGTAAATTCGATAATATAGAGCGCGCGTAAAACCGCTTTTAATTGCGTATCGCGAGTTCTTCGTAGTTTTCGGCGTCTAAAAAACGCGTTCGGTAATTACCGCGTTAGTTACCGTCCGTGACGCCTATATGGAAACCACCGGACACAGTAGCACGGCGGTCGCGTAACGAAATCGCGAACACGGTCGTCGACGAGGAGATAAACATTTTCGAAAAGTCTTACTCGCCCGGGTAAAATGCGTACAATCTATTATGGGCGCGTTCGTAACGCGTATCACCGGAACGTTTAAACGATCGATTTCGAATATTTTCAAAACGTTGTACGAATAGTTCAGAGTCGCGATACAGTAATAAGAACGTTGTTTTTTTAGTACAATTCTATATATATATATATTTACAGTTAATATAACGTTATTGTTATACGCACGCGCGCTCGTACGCTATAATAAATAGATACTTTATATTAGGTAATATATAACGCGCGTCTTAAACTTATATCGGGTATTTATTGCGCACGGTTTTTTCCCTTTTTAACGTTTATACAATTTATGCAAATCACATTGTACGAAACGTATAAATAACAATAATAATTTCGGAAACGCAATATTGATAGAAGATAAGTTTCGGAAGATATTTACAGTAAACAAATATCGCCCGGGAGACTATTCGTACGTTATATTTATATATATATATTTATTGCGCGCTCTTATTTCACATAAATTATAATACGCCGCCAATTCGAATGGCTATATTAATGCATATATACCAATACTCCGCCTGTATAGTGTCCCGTACGTGTAAATAATTTGTTATTTAGAGTTTAAGTTTCTGGTACGTAAAATTAAGTCACCGTCGTATAAAATAAACGTTACAATATTACAATATAGCTTCCTATGTGTGTGTGTAACTGGTTGCTCGTAAAAATAAATAATGATTTTTACATTTTCGTTTTACGAGTACGTGTACGTCGATTCGAGCGGTTTTTTTATTTCGTCGTCGAACGTTCGAAAAAACTCCGCCGGGGGTATTCTCTCATAATAAAATATAAAATTCACTAACTGTAGAAAACTTTCGACGTTTCGTTCGGGTATACGTCGTAATCCGTTGGAATAACGCCGAGCTATTTAAACGAGAATTTAACGATTCGGAGTTTTTGAACTACAATTGTATTGCACGCGCGCAAATAGACGTTCGCCGTGTACCGACAATAGCCGATCAACGCGTGACCGAAGTGTCCCGTAAAAGTGCTCCGATTCTACACGTTGACGACTTAAACCGAATTGGCGACGTACAAAAACGTTTTCGTTCAAACGTTGGTCGACCAACGCGCGCTCCGACAATTTACGTCGGACGAGTTCTTCGCCTGTGTGTGTGTATGGCTGGAAAGGAAGTTCGTTACATGTTTGTCGCGGCCGTTCATTACGCGACACGAGCGTCCGCAGTAGAATACGCCGAGTTCGCGCGTTACGGAAACGTCAAAACTCCGCGGACATTGTCAGGCGTTTCGTGCATATTTACGCGCGTGCGATCAGATTCGTTGGACGGTTTACGTGAGATTAGTGTCGAACAACATTAAAACGTTCGGGCGTAATTCGTATACGCTAGTAATTACCAACAACGGCCGTTACTATTATTATTAACGCCTGGCTGACGATAGTGGCGTGGATGGAAGGTAGCAGCCGGAGCGCGGTCTACGCGTATGAATTAAAATCCAATTATACTTATCTGTACGATACGCGTGTTTGTGGGCCGCGTGTAAACGAACTCGCGTAATCTGTAATACACTTATTCGCGTGACGCGTATGAATGGGGAATAGATCGATCGAATTAACACCGTATTAGTAACGAACGAACGAAATAGATAATACGCCGGCGGCGAAATGTATGTGTGTGTGTGTGTGTATTTGAGAATCTGTCGGCGGACCACCGCGAAGAAAACCCATTGAAGCGTCGTAACATATTCGTTAGAAGGGTCAAAGTGTACGCCGGAACGAAATTAGGTGTCCAGTTCGCGTTTATTTTCGTCTAGAAACGCGCACGCGCACTTTGATCGGCCTATCGCCCAAGTACGTTAAACGCGGTACGTAATTAGCGGGCCGCGTAAACCGTAAATGTAAACAACGTACGGGCCCGTTGGACGAAACAAATTTCGCGTACGAACCGGCCGGGTAGAAAAATATTCGCCGAAAAATTGTCGTTATATTTAGACGTTCCCGGCGGGGCCCGAGCGTCCGTCGGCGAACGGGGGTCACGTTCGGCGTAAGTCTGACGATCCTTCGGCGGGTGGTAGCGCGTCATCGTCATCCGACCGCATTCTTCGCGCGCCCGTTGTCGGACACGGTCGGCGGGATGAGCAGTGTACCAGTGACGTCACACGGTCGCGCGACCCGACCGTCCGGCGTTCCGCGTGTTTCTACGCGCGCGCGCGCGCGTATTTCGATCGGCGTCTAATTGATTACCGCCGCCGCCGCTCCTGTACACGTGTCCGTTTATGTAATAGGCGGTTGTTAATTTCGAAACCAGTCCGAAGGCGCGATGACGAATGACGTCAAACTCCCCGCCACGGACGGTCAATTTTTTTTCCTCCCGTTCTCGTTACGCAATGCGCGACGCTCGTTCAATTATCGTACGACAACGATTGAACCGGCCAACGAGAGCTCCGGGGGGTTTCCATTGGTCGACGCGTGTGCGGTAGTACGACGAGGTCGTATGCTATAAACAAATTCTCGGCCCGCAATCGCCGCGTGAAATTATACGCGCGCGTGATTCGATTCCGAAATAGGATTGCCGCCGCCGCCGCCGCCACCATCGAAACGGTGTCGGTGCGTTTGGCGCTCGTCGACTTCGGCCGGAACGGTTACCGCGTGACGTACCCGGCGTCGCAAACGGTTCCCGATAACCGCGAATTGCGGGGAGAGTGACTCTTGTACGAACCACTTACGATACCGAAACGATACGTGCGTAAGTATTTACCCTTTCGGTATGCGCGGGGTTTGTCCGGATAGTCGGAATCCGTTTGTCGTACGCGCCTGTAGAGTGTATATAACGTAATTTCGGTAAAAAAAAAACCGCTCCGATCGCCGTAACGGTCGATTATAGCTGAGGTTTTAATAATATTTCCACGAAAAACGCCCTACGCCGCGTATCGTCGTCGACTGGTTTATCGTTGCGTGGAAATAATTCGTCGCGACGGGTGGAAATCCGACGTCCGCGCGTTATCGACGTCTATTGACGACGACGACGACAGCCCGCGCGAGTACGGAACAATGCACCCACCGGTCGTGGTGGCTACACGTACAAGAAAACAAAACCGTAACAGCCGCCGCGCAAATCAATCGCGCGTGTGTAACGACGAGAGAAGGCGGAGAATTTCTATAACGTTCGGGAATGTCGTCGTAGCCGGAGCGGACGGAGGAGAACGTGTGAAGTGATCGCGCCGAGCGGAGCGTGTATAATTAATATCGTACGGGTGTGGTAATACGTGAGAAGAGAAAAAAAATTAATTAAACGCGTATTGTGCTCGTCGTCGGTAATAACGAAATAATGATGTCGCGCCCGGACAAGCATATGCGCGGCCGATTGGAATGAATGAAACGCGAACGATGGCGAAATGAAGGGTAGGCGCGCGATTTCATTGACGGTGCTGGGCCGGCGCGGATTCGAGCGAACGACGAAAAGTCTTTTTGCCGTCGACGAGTCCCCCGCGCACGACGACGCTCGTTATTTATACGTATTTACGTGCAACATACGCGACCGCGTCTCTGGGCGAACGCAACGACCGGTGAGGAAAGGAGGCGTAGTGATTGACGGGCGGTTGCTTACAGGTACGTGATCGTCGACGACGACTACTGGTTTCGCCGGTGCGTGTGTATAATCGTATACGATTATGTACCGTCGATTATTTACATTCAAATTGACGGACTCTCTCGAGTCCTTTGAGCGAAAAAACGCGTATGTTTTTTTTGTCCCGTTTCCTCGAACAATGGAATTATATATTACGCGCGCGTAACGCATTAAGTACCAATATATATATATATATGTATATAGGGTGAGGGGGGGCAGAGTATATAAATATTATACGCGAAACGGTTCGGCCGAGGAAAAATCGGAGAGGATTTTAAATATTTTCGCTCGCGTATAATACGAAATCGGTACGATGTTTAAACGTACAACGAGGGAACGCGATCGGGTTTTTCTTTTACACGCCGCGGAGCGCGTGACGGACGAGCTATGTGTCGGCTACTAGGACCGTATGAAAATAACTTAATCGAGACCGGACTAACCTAAGCGGCCGCGTTCGCGAGCCTTTGGTTTTTAAATCGGCGATACCGTCACTGGCCCGGAACGCCTGAAGACGGCAGTACTTCGGACCAAGTGAGTCATCGTGGCGACTTTATTGAAAAACACAAAGTTTACAAAATTGGATATACGATCGTCCCTCAATGAGAAAGACGAGTGACGCGAGCTATCCCCGCGTTGTTACATCTTCCCCCCATCCCCGTACATCGAATCTAATTCACAATAATTCTTAAAAACCAACGTCCCCGAACGAATGTCGGCGAAAGGACGCGTACGTCAGGCGATACGCGGAAGGTCGTCCCGGGACGGCGTGAATTCCCGACGATTCGGCCGCTGACGAACGTAACCGATCGACTCGCGTTCCGAGTGACGAGAAACGTGTGACACGACGCGTTGATTAAAACAAATAAACTTAAGCGACCTCCGGTTTTACGTTACCAAGATTTGTTTCGTTTGTTGATCGAATTAGAACCGAGCTTCTCGAAACGCTCAACCGGAACGAATTATTCGGACGATTCGTTTTCGTATAAAGTAGCGTGTACGTTAAATTACGGGTGTTCACCTCGTCGTGATATTTATACGAAGCGTTATGTTTATGTGTATGTGTGTGTGTGTGTGTAATATATACGTATTATGCGAACGCGCGGTATCGTATTATCACGTCGGAGAACTTTTTATACGGTCGTTCCGCGGCGATTGTTTCCGATTTTTTATCCTCCGGTTCTCCAGCGCGTCTTTTTTATCGCGAACTCTAAAACGAGGTAAAATCCTACGTTTATCGTACCAACGACATCGTCGCGCTCGGACCATATAAAACGTTCGTATATTGCCTACCGCACCGAGGGACGGCCACTGTCGATTTTCAAACGATCGTACGCGCGCGCGTGTACGTTGAGCAGAGCGCTCCGCGACATTGCGTTCGACGGGCGGTACCGCCGATTTCTCCGGGATGTTACGCGGTACATCCGCCGGCATTTCGCGTCCGCCGCCGCGGTCACGCGTCACCCTGTAGCCCGGGCGTACGACCCCGTGTCGTACGAAATAAAAAATCCAAACGCGTTTTTCGCTCGCGTTTTAACGCGAAGTTTCGGTCGCCTCCCCGCTCTCTCGTCCTCAAAATCGAGCCGTAAACCTACTACCCATACAACATTTCCCCGACCATACAACGTACCAACCGCGCGCACGCAAAAGCGCTTGTACACGCGCCTGTACGTGTGACGACGTGATGGTGCACGCGAAAAACGGGATATACGCGTACTATCGTACGTGCGCGGGCGAGTTGGTTCCTTTATTTTATACCTCTCTCGTTATTCACACCGACTTAATTTAAGTCCGCGGCGGCGAGTGTTTATTACGCGTGCACGCAATAATCGTAATGATTAGCGTAGTAAATCGCCGTTTATTCCTCGCGCGAACCGTTAGTATATTAGTATATATGCGTATAGTATACGCGGTAGAAGAGGTACCCAGAAACGCGGAAAAAAACGATTACGCGACGTGAAATACACGCGGAAAAAGGAAGAACTCGACGGGAGCTACGACGGCCGATAATAATGGGGGCAAACACGAGCGCTTCTTCGTACTTATATATATATTATACTTCCATTGTGACGCTATTGTCCTCGAATATTACGTATAATACTTACGTCACTGTTTCTTCGCCTATTAACGCCGACATCGCGGTACAACGGCCGCCGCCGACCATTTCCGTAACGCGTTCTTCGCCTTCGTTTTCCTCGAACGTTGTTTTAACTTTAAGGTTTCGTCGCGACGAGACTCGTGATATTATAAACCGTTCGGCAATTTGACGTACCTAACCGTCCCTTTCCATATACAACAACAACGCTCTTCCGGTCGCATTTTCCGCTCTACTACATTGTCGGAACTCCTCGTCCGCGATGCCGTTCAAAAACCGCGTCGTTTCCCCGTCTTGTGACCATCGTCGTCCGGGGGATAAAAACCGAGTTCCTTTTTTTTTTTCATTTTTATACATTTTCCGCGACGCCGGAATGTCATAACGTGCTGGAATTCGTTTTCCCGCGAGAAAACGTCGTTGACAGGACCGTCCCGAAAATCCGGGATTTTCTCGCCTCAGCCATCGTCCGTTCCTTAATTCTTCACACTCGTTCACCGTAGGACGATCGTTTCTGTCGATCGTCGTCCGACCGATACGTCGTCGCGTACGAACGTTACACACCTTTATCCGAGATTTGCACACACGAGCCGTTCCGACCCTGACCGAGGTTGGGCGAATCTTCCGGATCACCTTTTTGTTCCATACATTGACACGTCCACGTTAGGACGCGCGTGATTACACTCGTGCCGAGAGCTTAGACCGATTATTATTCAACTGACCCGAAACATTGAAAGAAAACCCTGAGAATTCGTCGACGAATTTCGTCGAGGTTCCCTTTTTTTATCAGTTATTCGACGCGACGATTTCCGTTTACGTGTCATTTACCCTAACGCAGTTTACGAATATAATACGTAAACAGTCCCCGGATGGATGTTTTTTCCTCTTCCAGTTGCGTACGGTTTGTTAAAACTAAAACGTTTCGATGGCGGATTACGTCGTCCGTCTCGAAAATTACTTTAATTAAACGTTTAAGACGACTACCGACGGCTAGTAGTTTTAGACGCGCCGGCGTTTATTTCGCGTGGGCGAAACCGTTTCGGACGCGCGCGCGTAGTCAAAACGTCGTGTTACAATAATATAATAATTACGCCTTAATAATAACGCGCGCGCGCGCACGCGCTCGTAATAACACATTTCTTTTTTTATGGACAAAATAAAAAAAAGTAAACGTACGTAAAACCGACGATTAAGCACGCGAACAAAACGTCCGTGGAAAAATGTTCCATTTTGTATATTTTTATTACATTTATTATCGTTATTATACGCGCGCGCGCGCGCGTATGTATATACACATACGTACGTATAATATTATACGCGTTCGGCGATACTCGTCGCCGGATAATTATATCGTTCACACACAACGCGTTCCGAAAGTAGCTTTTTTTTACTTACGTCCGCGCCCGGCCGTGTTTATTACGTACCGTTCGTTGTTGTTTACGGTCGAGCACGCTCGGTCTACGGTACGATATGCGTGCCGCGCGGGGTACGTATAATAAGGTCCCGGGGTGTGGTGCGCCCGGCGCGAAATCCGAAAGCAACAAGCGCTTTTTCCCGTTACGCGCGCGGCACCGGCTCGCCAAAATAAAACGGATTCACTCCCGACCGCGCGAGTAGCGCTGTGGTTGTACCGGCAAAGGGATGGAGAGACGGGGGAACCGTCGTGACGTCGTAAAAGCGTCGGTCGGTTAGGTGATAAGTAAGGAACGGGCGGGGCCGCCTCGTGAAAATATCGAGTTCGCGCGTAACACTCGTACTCCGAGTATTTTGGGGGGAGGAGGGGCGCCCTTTCCCTCGAAACCGACAATTCCTCAAGACGACGCGCGCGATATAACGAACAAACGACGACGTAATCTACACGTGCGAAACTGAACAACGTCCGTATTCTCGTCCGTAGTACACGCGACGAAATAAAGGACCGACAATCGTTATTATTATTGCGCGTAAAATGTTCGACGAAAAGTTCGATCGAATTCGATTTTAATACGCTAAAAGTAAAAAAAAAGTACCGACCGTTTATTTATTTCGTCGGTGATTAGCCCGCTCGTGTAACGGAATTACGCAGCCGACAATTTCGCCGATGTTCCCGTACCATACAACGAACGACGACCACAGTCCATTTTTCAGCAAACGTTCTCTGCGCCCGTAAACGAGCCCGTACGTGTATTGCGATAAGTACGGCGGTATACCCGCGACAACGATTTTCAAATATTTCGCCCGAAAGGTTTTCGCGTCGCGGTAAATATTATATAAATATAGAAAGTCTCTGAAACGCGATTTTGCTTTTAGCCATGAATGGGAAGGGGGGCCCCGATTCTCGCCGAAAAAACATAATTTACGCGTCGTGCGGTTATAACGTGCGCGCGATTTCGAACGTAATAATAATTATTTATAAGTACATAAACGAAAGATCGGCGAGACATTTTCGTTTATAATTACGCATGAACGTAATATTTTTTTGATTTCGGAAGAAATTTACGCGCAAGTTTTCGCCAAAGATTAATATTCGAAATATGTACGTGTGTGTGTATATATATACTTTGTAAGAATAATAATTGATTATTTTTCATTCTTAAGTACGCCTACGCGTGTATTGGAAAAATGATCAAACAGTTATTCTTTTCAGTCGCGCTTAAATCGATTATAGAAAATTACGGACGAAAATCGAAATTTGCTTTTGATTATTAGATATCCACGATACGCAAAATATGTTTACCGCCATTGTAAAACTATCGGGTACTTCAATAATCAGTGGCGTATTTATTGAATGGGGGGGGTGTTAAGGGTTTCCACCCCCCCCCCAACCCCGAAGTATGTTTGAAAATCAGAACAATTTCGAACGTGTCGATAATAGAATTGTAGGCGGTCGGTTTATTTTGTAAATTATAACGAAGAAAACGAAATATTAAAACGTTTAACGGAATTATTTCTTCGATTTCGTTAATTTATTGAACTATATAAAACTATTTTAATATACGATAATATTGGCGTTTTAAAACTATTTCGTTATTACGACGCCCCGCCAAAAAAAAAAAAATCATAAATACGCGGCTGTCTATAGTGTCACTGTTTTTCGTATCGTTTCGGTGACGTTTATTATATTATTTGTCCGCGGTTCACGTCCTAAACGACAAAAACACGAACGGATCAAATAAGGGACGTTCGTTATTTTTCTTTTCGCTCGTAGAACCAATTTTCCAAAAAAATTACGCGATACGGCCGTTAAACGTATTACGGCGTTAATAATACCGAATAACGTACTCACGTACACGTATGTAAACGCCAAAAACGATCGTCCGCGTTTTACGAATTTCGTTTTCCCGTAAAGAAAACGACGTTGGTGAAGTCGCCGCGTAAATCGTGTACTACGCCCGTGTTTATAACCGTCCGCCGATACGATACGGAAACACCAGCCGTTATGTCCTGCGAAAAATAAACGGATCGTATTTCTCCGCTTAGTGGATGGGTGGTGGGGGGGAGATACATTCGGATCGCCGTACGCGGAGCGACGGCTAGAAGAGAAGAATTCCGTCGTTATGTTTTTGGTTCGTCGAGTACGATACGCACGTTATCGGGCCGGCGAGTAGTACGCGATCCGTGATTTTCCGTAGACGTTTTATGGCGGCGGCCGGTCGATGAGGGTTCGCTTTTCAAATTAATTCTGTTGACCGACGACGGTCGTCCCCCGCTACGATCGTATCGTTTACGTATATCCGCGCGTAAGTTACCGACGCCGAATGGCCCGATAATGTCGTCAATCACCGCAACAGTGTCGGAGAGCCACAGCCGCGCGATACGATAATAATACGCCGTCGTTTGTCGAGTCCCCCTTCCTCCCCCCCGGGCCAACAACTCCGACGACTGCGGTTACGGCGTTTCGCGTTATTTTAATCAATCGTTGAGGTTAGGGTCACACGTACAACGCGATTGTCGATATCGTATTCCGGACGGATATTTCGAACGATCGTTTACGCGACCGAATGGCCGATTTTTAAAACGGTTCTCTCGGACGTACGTTACTCGTCTAACGAATCTCTCACGTTAACACGCGTTTCGTTCTGGTACACTTCGAAAATGTCGCCGCTTAAATCCCGACGATAGAATATTCAAAACGGACGCGTAACCTTCGCGCCAACCATCACCCGAGGACAACGTTGTACGTGTATATGTAAAACGTTTGTTGTGCACGTAAAACGAGGCTGGGACGGAGACGGTGACGTCACGAGTTTGTTGTAATACCGTCGACGACAACGACTAGAGAATATTGATAGGCTAAAAAAGAAAAAAGTAAATAAATAAGCAAAAAATACGCATATAAAACGCCTTTGAATCTGTGCTCGGCGGGTATACCGTCTTGATTGGCAATTTGTGGGCCTTTGAACCGCCGCCACCGCCGTCGTCGTCATCGTTGGTGGCGATGGCGGAAAAGAACTATACAGAACGACGACGACGAAGGACCGAAATCGAGAAAGAGAGAGATAGAGTGAGAAAGAGAAAAGAGACCAATTCTCCTCCGGATAAATGCGACCTTTTCCCCTCTCTTTCTACTTTTTTTTTTCGTTAGCGCCTTTTTGTCTACCCCGCCGCCGACTTAACTCTCGCGTTCCCCCATCCCCTTAACCCCCGAACCGTCAGCCGGTCTCGTCCCTCTCCCGGGGAAACTCCGCCGTGGTGAGAAGGATAGCAAAGCTCGTAATTTATTTTCCCCTCCCTGCGTCTTACCTATGCACACACACACACACACACACACGCGCGCGCCCGTGTATATATATTACTTACGTGCGTGTACGTGTGTGTGTGTGTGTGTTTGTATGTGTGTGTGTGTGTGTGTGTGTGTGTGTGTGTGTGTGTGTGCGCGTGCGCGTGTGTGTAGTATAATATGGAAATGCGCGACGCGAAATAACGAACCCGGAGCGCGCCAAAGACCGACGGAGGGACGGGAAGAAGAAAAAAAACACCCACACACGCAACATCCTTCATGTGTGCGCATATGTATATATATATACGGAAAGAACAATATTATTCTTTTTTTGGCCGCCGTCGTCGTCGTTACCGCCTCTCTTCTTTCGCGAATTCTCATGACGCGCGCGCGCTCGCGCGTCTCTTTTCACCCTCATACCCACGCCTAACCTTCCCCTTATCATATATATATGTGTGTGTGAATGTATGTGTTTGTATGTGTGTGTGAGTGTGGCGAGAAGAAGCCGTATACACATTTATTTATATTATATATACCGATCCGTCCTCGCGCCCGCACACACACACGTACATTTAGCCTCGTGCGTGTAAGCACTCGTATCGTATGCGCGTTACCGTACCGAACTAGGTCCGATCGATCTCTTCTCGTTAACTCTATCCGTCACCGCCAGCCCATCCGCCATCGTGCGGTCCCCGCAGTTTCGCGCACACGTGCGCGCGACATCCGACTCTCTAATCGGCCCGACCCCGGCGGATACGCGCGCTCCCGGAAATATCTACGGGCGACGACGCGTCCCGGCCAAATTCTTTCTCCAAAACACTTTCTGAACCACGGACGTGTGACGGCGGTGGCCTCGGCGTTTTTTCGATTCGGACTTTATTCGTTTGAAACAACCGCCGCGCAGTCGCCATCGTTCGCGAGACCGGCCGTTTAGGAGCGTTTTTATTTGCCGCGTGAAAGAGTTGCGTGTATAATAAGAATTTCGGAACGCGCTCGTTCTACACGAAAAAATTGGCCATTACAATTATTATTCGCGGACACGAATAAGAAAAGCGCGCGTCATCGCGGTAAGACCGTTATGTTCGTCGTACAGAGTTTAACATCGTCCTAGTCCGGCGTCGTCTAAAAGTTACGCCGTCGATCGAATCCGACCGTATAAACACATATACACCTAAATACTATAACGTAAGTGACGCGCGTATTTTATTCGTTTTCCTTTTATTTATTCGTCACCCGAGAAGAGTTAAAAAAATTGTCGTCCGCGCTACTTTAATAATATATTACGTTGTTTTCAAAATCTTTTAACGTTCGAAAAAATAAGACGCGATAATGCGCGCGCGCACGTGTGTGTGTGTGTGTGTGTGTGTGTGTGTGTGTACCATCGTCCGTTTTGTACGTCATATCTTTAGGCGCGCGCGGAACTCGAGCGAGGACGACGAGAGGGAAAAAAACAATCGTCTTCGCCAACCGCCACCGTAAATCTTAAATTTGTACGTTTCCCGGACGGAATAACTCGATAACGAATGCGCGCACACGCGTATATCATGGACGGGGTGTACGAATTTTTTTTCGATTTTTTAAAAAATCGAATTCGATACACCGCCGTCTTCTACATTCGCCGCGTTTGTACGTAACATTGTTTTCAGGACCGACGTTGACGTAACGATTATATTATTTCATATTATATCCTTAAAAAACCCTCCCCCCTGAAAAAGAGCGTATCGATAAGACGTTAGAAACTCGAATTTTCCCCTTTTTCTCTCTGCCCGGGGGTGCCCCCGCCACCGAAAACAAACGTATTTTTAAAATGTCCACGTTCGTACCGTTTCACCGCAACTACGACCGGGACGTATACGTTCTATGGTTACGAAGCGGCGTTTCCGTTTCTAAAACATTAGGATTTATTGCCCTGCGGAGTAATTTAATTTATGCGACCCCGTGTGTCCGGTCCGAAGGAAGTTTTTAGAGTGCCTTGGAAAAAAAACGCGCCGCTAAGTGGTACATTATTATAGCGAACCCGTAAGTATCTATCCTCTCACCGCACTTCGGGACGACCGCATTGCGAACTCGTCCGTTCGTAGACACTTATGTAGATGCCGCGTGCGCCCTGTTTCCGGTCGTCGCAATTAGATATCGTCTTCGTTTCTTTTTTTCGCAATTCGATCGTACTTAATACGTTTCTCCGGTAATCCTATCGTAATATTTCTATTAACGCGCGTTGTATAATCGTTCGATTTTTGTCTGAAAAAATACGTTCGTCCGGCAATGTTCGCTATAGCGGCACTACGTTTAGACACAATAAGATATTGTATCGCGATTGTATTCGATTACACCAACCCAAAAACCACGCGTTTCTCAACTGCTGCGTGCATTTGTCACGACTTCTTCCCATTTTACGAATATCTATTCCGCGAGTTTTCCTAAACGAAAAAACAAAACGATTATCACAAACGAAGTACAGCCGTGTACAATTATAGCCGTATTTAATACCCGACCTCCTAACCGCGTAATTGGTATAAGGTGGGGTCGCTGGTTTTATATAGGTAACCGTCGGTTTACGTCCACTTTATTAAAATCCCGGTCCGTATTATGTAATATTCGCCGCGGTTCGTTAATTTTCATTTTCTAGCGTGCACATTAGTTTTCGCTCTTCGTCTTTGCTTCGACATACGAACGTTTGAGACCGCTTCGAGGTCACACGCCGCCGCGATCAAAACCACCGATGGTGGTCGATTAATTTTTAGTGTAAACACCGCTAACCGTATAATTTATGGTACGACCGATATTTTTGTACGCGTCTGTCACCCCGACGACGATCCGCCGAGCAAACGGCATCGAAATACCACGCCGTCAATTTCTGCGCGAGTACGTATTCCAAACGAATTTATTATCCATGAATTGATGACGTTACTGATAGTACTCACTCACGGTTCGCCGTTGGGTCTACTATAATGCGTAAAACTTTGCACGTGTACGCGTATGGGGATTCGGTGGTGTACGCGAGATCACCGAAGTCAGGCGTGAATAAAAAAAACGAAAACCTAAAACTACGACAACGACGCGTGTACGTATATTTACTTAGCTCGGGTCTTTTCCCTTTTGTGTTTTTTTTCGACAGGTTGTTGCGGAGAGGTTCCATGTTCGTGTTTTCCACCGACCAGATCAGGCAACTTCTGAACATCACGTACTTCGCCAGCGGCTCGACACTGATCGATTTGGGCGCCGGTGACGGAGCCACCACCGAAAAGTACACGCCGTTGGTTCGGCACGTCTACACGACCGAAAAGTCCGGTCCCATGATCCGAATTTTGGCTCGAAAGGGCTTCGGGTGAGTAGCGCGTGTTCGCGCTTTACGGTGGCCGACAACGGCGCGCGAAGGCCTCAACCTACGGACAACGGACACGGTACGAGTAGTACCTTGTAACTAACAACTTTGGATCCAATGTCCCGTCTCTGTCGCAGTGTGACACGCCTTTGAATGCTCGAGTGCGACGACGGCTTCGTATAAACGGCGCGACGCGGTGCACTTACGATGACACGATTAATGTACCGAGCCCCTTCGACGAATTCGAAATTAAAATCGAGTTGAACGTTCGGTTTTCTAGAAATTTAGTTAGATTACTAAACGATACGGGTGTATAGTTACAACCGTGGTTTAAGCGAATACCTAGGTAACTACTAGTTGTTACCTGGTCTCCGTTTACAGAAATCCCGCGTGTCCTTTCCGATTCGCTAATAAGTATTTTTGTAGACCGAGGTTGTACTAGGGAACATGAACACGGTTAGGGTACGTTTGAAACAAAAAATTGAACCAAAATCGAAAACAATACGAAACGGTTATATAATATTGTACTCCGTGTGTGCTCATTACCAAAGACGTGTAAAAACACGGTTCGATGCGATATTCGATTATACACCCGTACGTGGCGGTATGGTTGCGTACTACTCGCTGGTTATTGTTTAACGCTTTTCTTCGCGCTTAGCTTAAAAACGTGCCCGAATTAAAAAAGTAAACGGACTGACATGCAAAGAAAGTCGGACCGAAAACGAATAAATTTTTTTTTATTAACCTCGCCCCTTGTACGTACCGCCGTGACAAATGTTCGAACGCGTTAAAAACTCTTTCGACAGCGTGTCTTTTAACCCGAGATAGATTAGACGCGGTATGTAACCTAAAAATAGCGTACTTACGACGAGTATGACGCAAAGGAACCCCGGAAAGAAATCTACGCGGTAAAGTTTATTCGAAATAAAATATAACGCGCTCGACGTAATTCGAATCGTTTTTGTGCCGGATAATTCGCGATTTAGTACGATGGCTTTTTTTTAGTATCCAACACGACGGATTCCCCCCCCCCGGGGCTCCGAAATCTGCGGGTTCCGTGTAAGTAGCATATTTTTCGCCCGATTGTTATAACCTTCACGACAAACGAGACGATTTCTAACCATGTTCGACTTGGTTCCGTCTGTCGACATTAATCAAACTAAATACGAGTAATTTTACGAATTAACGAGTTTTAACCCCCCTCCCCCTTGCCCCGGTAAATTCCTAACTGTACATATAAAAAATTCAACCGAGTAACGCGTAACCTCGGTTATTCGTAGCAAGTCCTTGAGAGCGTTATTGAGCAGGGCCAGCCGAAAAACGAAAATACCGTCACCGCGTTGTTAAAGTTCGTAAAAAAAACGCGCCCGTCTCTCTGTCCCACAGTTCGTTGGACGTGGATTCGTGGTGGACTCGCGAGGAGAAATTCGACGTGGTGTCGTGTCTGAACCTGTTGGACCGGTGCAACGACCCGGTGAAACTTTTGGACCAAATGAAACATGCCGTGAAACCGGACGGCCGTATCGTGGTGGCGCTCGTTTTGCCGTACAGACCCTTCGACGAGTTCGGTGAGTAGATCGCGTCGAATTCTCTTAAACCTAATGCCCCCGACCCAAAAAAAATATGAAAAATAAACAGAAAACCCCCAGATCGGTGCGTGCGACGACCGTTAAACGTTTTGGTCAATCGTGGCGCGTACCCCTCTTCCACCAGGGCACCCAGTTACACGCAACAACCGACGGCGCGAAATTTGCGCGCGCACGAACGTATTTACCAATTTCCGATTTACTTGTCGCCAGAGTCCGCAGTACCAGAACGACGGTTGCCAATCGGTGGCGAAACCTTCGAGGAACAAGCGTGCTCTGCCATTCACGACGTGTTCGAACCATCTGGCTTCGACGTATTGTGCTGGACCAAATTGCCGTATCTATGCGAAGGCGATCTGAGCCAAGACTACTATTGGTTGCACGACGCCGTGTTCATATTGTCCGTTCGTCAATCATAAAACGCCGATAATTCGTACTATCGTGCGCTACGCAATAATCGGTGTCGTAGACATTACTCGAAACGACGATTTTTTTATAACATACATCGTACGTGGAACATATTTCGTACTCGATCGCCATTCAGTTGAATATAAAGTGTGCGTGTATGTGTTTTTTCAAAAATTACAAACAATAAACACGTTTTTTTCTCAATTAAAATTAAAATTTTGTTTTTTTTTTCGTACATTAGAAGGTACAAAACTTAACTTACATATTGTTATAAAATAACGAGTGTACATATTACGGATTTTATACAAATAGGAAAATAATATTAAATTATTGATGTATCAATTTTGGGGTTTTGGTAAAATGAATTAGGAAAGATCACAGATATGTTTTTTTTTCTAAAGGCAAAATTCTATTATCGTACCTAGCTAAATAATAGTAATAATAATAAAAAAAAAGTTACATTTTAACTTACAAATCACATTTACCTACTATTTAGTATTATATAGTTTAGATAGTGGTGTAACATAAACGTTTTTGTATATATATGTATACATATATACACACACAATTGGGACTCTACACTATTGTGAATGATCACGTGTACAATTTGCAAACGAAAGTCTATTTTAATTACATAAACTTATACATAATAAAGATGTAATTCATTTTTAAACATAAAGATGGAAACAAATAAAATAATTACAAACGTGTACAATTTTTGCAACAAACTATTATTAAAACACCGGTCGTTTAAACGGATTTGTTTTTTATATTATACCGAAACATGTTGACGAGAAATGACACGATTGACAAACATTTTAAATTATTTTTCTCGTACAATTAGGATTATTTTTCAATATACAAGAGGTTAAAAACAGGATAAAATATAATAACGGACAAAACGCACACTCCATTTAAACAACCAACATTTACCACACTTAAAACCTACAATCATTATCGTGTTTATATTATAACTGAAACTTGGATAACTAAGTTGGAACGCTTAGCTTCGGTAATATTATTTTTAAATAAAGTTTAACATAAATGTAAGATAAATTATATTGATTTCGAGTAATTTCACAAAAAAGGCACGTTTGCAAACTTAAATACCAATTTACAATTTATACGAATATTAAATAATAGAAATTATAAACTAAACATCGGTACTATTCACTACTTAAAGATCATTGATTAATATAAAAGATGTAAATACTGACTAGCGTAATTTAAATGTTTAGGTATATAATTAAATAATCAACAAGTGATAAACTGCTCCTAGACTTAGTCTCAGGTCATGGAGTTTAACTTGGACAATTGAATCACTGACTTCACTTAATTAGTGAACAATTATACATTTTATGATGGTTATGTTGAGAACAATTTAACCACACTAACAAAATAAATAACAAATTTGTTTAACAGATGAAAAAAAAATGCTCAAAATAATTTAAAAACAACACATACCGCAAACAAAATAATATTTAAAACGTTTAGTTTTAATCCATAAACTCTCGCATAACATCTCTAGTGTCATACATGCACACACACATGAACAGTATGAAAATAATTACTATTATTATTGAACGCATTGTGTGTGATATCAAAATTGTTTAGAAAAAATTTCAAGTAAATTGTCATAAAACCATAGTATATCGAAAACAATTTTTTTATAAACAATTAATGACATTCACTTGGGTGAAATACTTTTCCCTAAAACATATTTTTCAACAATATACAGAATACTGGTGATTAATTCCAAAGAAAATGTCTAACAGATTACTACCTAAAAGTCTATTGTGAATATTAAATTGTAAAATTTATATCGACAATGTATTATTAAAATTAAAATTGATAATTGCATGCGAGTGCTTCTGGACTAAATACATTGAAAATTTCAATAATTTAACATTGATTAACAATAATGCATAATTGATAAGCGTTTAAATTAAATTACGTAACGGTACTGAATAAATTAACTTAATACACACTTAAAAAATTATGGCGTGAAATGTTTCAAAATTAAAAGAAACCTAATATACATTTACATTTGGCAACACATCATTTTTTTATATTAACATGGATACACAAAAATAACTGTCCTAATAGATATTAAATTAAAAAATTGAATACAATAATTGTTTTTGGAATATATAATGAATATATGTAAAAAAAAACATTCATAAAACTAGAAGACACTCGTAAGAAGACGTTAAATAGATTTAATTTAAATGGTAAGATCCCCCCCAAGTAAACAAACTTTCCCGCTAATTTTGAGGAAAATAGGGAATTTTGACTAGACTTATAAAAAAGCAAAGTGATTTTTAGAAAGTTAAGATAAAAATAGTCGAAAAATATTTAACTTTTCGTGTATGAGCTCTTAATTTTGTTTGCTACGGGACATTGCATCACAGAGATCTTTAAAATTAGCAGCTGATACCGTTTGATTCGAATTATCCAAAACATTTTTTCTTAACCTAAAAAAATATAAATTTACGTTAAAGCGTTCCGTTTATAATTTTTTCAATAATTATTATTAGTTGTTACCCGTGTTTGTCTTCATTTTTCCAGCTACTAACTGCAATATGTGGTGGAGGAAGAAATGATCTTAACGACTGAACAAGTTGTATAGTATCAATTAATGCTGAAAAAAGTTTTCAAGTTAATACAGAACAATCGTATATATTTGAAAAAATTATTCCAAAAACATATTTATTAATAGTCACATAAATTACGTATGAAGACTCTTTAGAATATATTTTTTATACCGATATAAAATTAAATTAAAATTAAAAACTGTTCAATAATACACCTAATTATTAATCATAAGATAATTTAGGTTAAATGGAGGACGAAATTGTGAAATTAATTAACATTACTTTTTTGTAATGACTCCGATTGTTTTCCATAAGGCTTACACATGGCTGGTCTGACGCATGCTTTCATCCTATTCATATTTTTCATAATTTCTGAAAACGCTCTAATAATTTTTTCTTGACCAGCTGAAACAAAATATAAACAATTATATGACTAATTAATTTTAATAAACGTTATCGTTTTATTTTATCTGAAATTTTACTATTAAATTTCATAATAAATAACAATTGGTAACATAAAAATAATCACAATTGTATTATAATTGACAATTAGTATAAAAAAAATCTTTATCTTGAAATGTTTCAAAAGCAGCGTAATACATATATTATTATAACAAAAATAACATTTTTACAAAAGGAGCTTACCATCTAAATGACCTTTACGGTTATCTGACACTTCAGGCCAAGTTGTATCATGAGCAGCCAATAAATCTTTATTGTCAAGATTTTCAAGATTTGCCTTCAAAAAGTCGGCTAACTTATTATGCTGCGCTTGTCGAGCACTTACAGTTTTTGGAACTTGTGGTACATGTATAGGCATAGGATTTTGTATTTCAGGAGTTTGATGAGGAGATGGTCCAGTAAGATCAACAGGCACTGAATGTGACTGTTGGGATTGAGCACTAATAGGAGCCAGACCATGGGCACTTAATTGCTGGCTAATCATTTGACTCATCGAGATACTTGGGCTTTCTCGACCAACAGGTATACTTATACCTGTAAAAAAAAAAATATATAAAAATCAATATTTTTATTAATTTAACGTATAAACTATGAAATTAAAATAACTCACTAGAATTGGAAGAATTCATATAATTAGATTGTTTGGCATGTTGAGATAAATCCAATTGAGTTTTGTAATAACGACATGCTGGGTTTGGGCAGTTTTGTACAACTTCAATAATAAACTCTTTTTCCATACCAAAGTTTTCACGGCCAATTGTGTATGAATCCATAACCTATATAACAGAAAGGATGAAAATATAATACAAATTGGATAATTATCTAAATAAAAACTAAATATATAAAATTGATTAAAAAGAAATTACGTTATACTTATACAATAAATTCCTAATTTTTTTCGATACTTTAACCTAAATATAAATTAAAGAGCTAGTTATTATTATACATAAATAAATAATCATTACTGCTCGAACAGTTCCTTCAACACCTAAATGTAGTCCATGTGGTCCATTCATATGTTTTAACATTACCGCATTTGCAAAATGTTCGTAAGGTAATATAATTTTGCCGTTTTCTCTAAGGATTAATCTTGCTTGACTATCTAATGATACTCTCGAAGCCATCATTCTGAAAAAATAAAACGTTAAAAATAATAACTTACGACATTAGTAAAAGATGACAAATGGAAAATATTCTACAAATATTTATTATCGTTTGTATATTATTATATTATGTTAAACAATAATACCCATATTTAATACAACCAATTAGACGTTCAATGTTATACCTAAATACACCGTCTAATTAACAATGTATAAACATATGAAATGTTTACAGTATGTAGTACAAGTACACGAGGTAAATATTTTAATATTAAAGAAACGATAATATATTCATAAACGCGTGAAAATAAAACAGACTAACTGCAAGTAGGAAGCGCTTGGCAACACGGAGGAATCTTTCATTTCGGAAAATATTTTTAAAAGTTCTATACTGTTCCATCCTTTGTTTTGCAGGTACAGCTGCAGTAACATGTACAGTTTCTCTGTCACGTAACCGCTAAACGCCGAATTAATGTCAGATGGAAGTCCTTTAGGAACTATATTTTTCATCGCTTCAGTCAGGCCAATGTCCATCTGATTCATGGTAATGAAAACAATGTTCAGAAATTACGTCTCCGCCGTATATTCAACGATTTTCATCAATTTCACAGGTTGTTACACTCAAAAAGGCGTTTGGCGGATAAAACGCGCTATCGACTACCGACAAAACACTACACAATAAATAAACGTTCGGAGTACATTGCGTATGGCACTTGTTATTCAAATTAACATATAAAATCTAACTAATAATCTAAAAAATAATTGGTAAAACAAAAAAAATCCCGATTGTTATTATATTTTATTTCTTTATCAAAAAGATAACGTAAAATATTTTATACAATAGAATCAAACGTTTACTATTCCATGATACTTTCCTCCACGATCTTTTAGGTTACGATTGCGTTTCGTTCTCGTGTAAACATAAAACTAAAAACGATTCATCTGTTCATTCGCTTCCCTTTTAATTGTACGTCGTAACTCTGACAAAATGGTAAGTTTTATCCGATTCAATCTGAATCGTTTCGCACGCTTTTGTTGCTTTTGTTTTAAGATTATTCGTTTCGATTGATCGACGAACAAAATGTGAACCGATTACTACGGTATAATTTATATATTTATTTTTGTGTATAGACGAAAGTCAAGTGTTCGGACTTGCGTCTTAAAGACAAGGATTCCTTGTTGAAGCAACTTGAAGAATTAAAACAAGAATTAGCCAATTTGAGGGTTTCAAAAGTTACTGGTGGTACAGCGTCAAAACTTTCCCGAATGTAAGTATATTATCAATATTAGACTTTATGTTTAGTTCGAATAAGTATTATTGATAACTAAAATGTATTTTCGTAAACGAGTTGAATTACCTATTAAAGATGACACAATTGCTATACTTATTAATAAATTATAAAAAATTCAACATATGAAAATGTTTAGTGTAATTTATTGAATTATTTTTGTCGACAACTAATTAAAAAGCATAAATTTAAATTGAATATCATTTTTATACAATTCTTATTAAAGCACAATTTTTATTGTAGCCGTGTTGTTCGTAAAGCGATTCTCCGTTGTTATGTTGTAATTCATCAGAAACAAAAGGAAGCACTGAGGAAAGTGTTTAAGGTATGTTTAAATATTTGAATACTAATTTAGTAGATGCCTACTGTTATTTTTTCAATTATTATGTACCGTTTAAATCAAAATATTTGATACATGAGCATTAAATTATTAAATAATTCACATAAATTGAAAGACCCGTGGTGATAATATTTATAATACGATAAGTATCATATCTACAAATTGTATAAGTCAAAATTGATTTATGTTGGGTTATCGAATTGTACTAAAAATGCATTATTTTTGTAATACATTTTGTTAAATTCAAAATGTTAGTGATTAGTTTTTAATACTATTAGCCACAGATCTTTTTGTGATTAAACTATATTGTATTTTAGTATACATAAATATTTAGTATCGTATTTTTATATCTTAATTGACTCCATATAGTTGGAAAAGAAGAATAGAAATATCATTTCCACCTTTATAGTTTATAACATTAAAAAATTAACGTGTACCGAATAATTTCATTTTGACATAATTTAACTTATTTAGATATTTATTATGCATCAGATGTATATTACCACTAAATACAATTATTTTTCTATTTATAAACTTTTCAAGAACTTCAAAATATAATTATTTGATGTTTTAAATTATTAATCTTAGTTGGAGATATGAAAATAACAAATTATATAAGCCCATAGTATTTTTATTTATATCTAAATTTACTCTTATTTTCAAAAAAAATTATAATTAAAAATGTGCACTTTTTATAATACTATAAAACAAATTGCTACTATGTATATTTGAACCTGACCATTTTTTGTAATCGTAACTATAATGTAATTTATATATCGTAAATTAACTCGATAATGAATAATTATTACCTTAATTTAATATTTGATTCTAAATGATACTTTTGATATTTATTATCTCTTATCGTGAATATATCCTGTATAACTATATTTAAATTACAAAACTAATTTTTGATTCTTCACTACCGATTAAAAATATTTTGGTTCTTTATAAGTATTTTAATGTTTAATATCCTAAAATATAGTAAATTGTTTAAAACATTGTTTTTAGCGCTTGCATATTGAGTTTAATTTTAAGGTTTTCTATCCATCATTGTACCTTAATTAAACCCAAACGTTAAAAAAATTTTTTTTTTCAGAACCGCAAGTACAAGCCTTTAGATTTGAGACCAAAACTTACCAGGGCCAAAAGGCGTGCATTGACCAAGAAGGAACTTAGTATTAAGACTAAAAAAGAAGTTAGGAAAAAGAATAAGTTCCCCACTAGGATGTATGCTGTAAAAGCTTAAATTCTGTTAAAACTGACCTTGAATAAAAAAAAATGTTTGGTAAAAGTTTTATTTCTTTGAAAAATATATTACAATTTTTATCAAAATTTGATTATACTTTTTACTATACTTGTCAAATGTATAGTATAAATTAGAGTATATTAAAAAAAATATATGATTAAGTTAAAAAAGGTATATTTCTAAAATGACTAACATTAACAGGTACTATATATCCGCACTAACTGGTGTTATATATCACATTTCAATCGAGTCATTTATTTCTCTATAATCTTAATATAGGCAAATAACACTAAATAAAAATGTATATTGAGTATACATTTTTAATATTCTTTACATAATATCTTATAAATATAATAAATAACATGATACATAATATATTTTAATCTTTAGGTTATTTTTTAAATAAAATACATTTATCACTTTAAAAATTAATACAAAGTATACGTCTAATAAATAATTTACTGATTGTTAATAATTAATACATTATGTAGTCAACATTTCTTAAATTAAAAATGTATTTCAAGTCGCGTGGAAATGACCTAAAAAGTTTAGGGTATTTGATTTTGATTTGTGTTAACATTGTGTTTAACAATAGTTTATGCTATGTAATACAATTAAATTTTGAAATTTTACTTATAACTACATTAGACAAATTAAGTATCTGATAAGAGACTAAATGTATAGCTGAATAGCATATAGATCTCAAATAAAATTTAGTGACTCAGCTGTTGTGCAAAATCCAATAAATAAAATTTCAATCGTGATCTGAATAGTTGTACTAAAATAATTTAATATCGTGAACAAATATAATAACGATTATTTAAAAATTATTCTATATTTACACAATTCAATTTCGTTAAATAAGGATTATTTAAATGATAAATATTAAGAATTCCAGTTTGATTTTTAATCATCCGGTTTCAACGCGAACATTTCAACTTTATACAATCCTGATGGGAAGTTTTTTTGTGATCTATTAGCTACGCATTTTAAGTTAGTTTGTTGGAATATACTACAAAAATGTACATAACTCCTAGTGATCGAACTGTCTTCTTTATCTATATCTCCATCTTTTTGAGAAATGTTCTCTTTTACAACGATAACACCGTTTGGGTTCAACAATTTACTAAAATTAAAACTACGGTAAGTGAAAATAAATTGAATATTAAAACAATCGTATTCCTCACCAACATTTCTCCAAAAATTTGACCAAATCGTCGTCGTTAATGTAACCGAGAACCCACTGAATCCATATAACGTCGTACTTATGATTATCGACAGGATTGAATTTGTGTAGCCCTAAACAAAGTAGACTATCTTACGTATTTGTAGAAAACGAATTGCCCGAACGTTTACCGGAACAGTAAAAATGTTCAACGTTGGTTCCTTGAAATTTCGATTTGGCTTTTTCCAAAAACTTGCGGTCCTGTTCCAGCAAATCCACGCGCTTGAAGTGTTTGCACAGAAGATTTTCAGTAATCCTACCGATGCCGGCACCGCAGTCCAAAACCCTGCCGTTGGACGGGCCGTCCTTCATACGGAACAATTTGTTGAGAAAAAGCCTCGAGTCGTTGATGTCCGGGGTGGTCACGTAGGAGAATCCCCCGAGCATACCGTTCACCGAGGCGGGAACGTTCGACCAATAATTCTTGCTCTTCTCGTAATCCAAATCGTCCATGCCGACGGCGTACTACTACTACACTACAATTTATTCGTACGAAATATTTACACGGCGGCGTCCACAGACGGACGAATATTGAACGACGCTGAACGCCGTCGTTGGCGCGGCTACGGGAACCGATATTTTTTGAATATCAATCTTCCAAATGGCACGCTGTTATCTAATCACCATTGTCGAATGGACGAATGATAATTGGCACGCGACGTGTACAACCTTCCGATAGTGCTGTTTGTTATCATTCGTAGCCAAAAAGATGCTGGCGTGCGTAAGGCGCGCTCGTCTTCAAAAGTCGCCCCGCCGTATATATTTATGGTAACATTTATACCGATATTCGATTATCATTTATCACACGGCTGATAGCGAAAAGTACGTGTTTGTAGGAATCGTTGGCGTTTACGAGGAGTCCGACGAACTTTTCCGTCGATTCACACCACTTGTTCGCTTATTCGTTTCGTTGTTCCCGCGCCCTTTCGTCCCGCGAAATAATCATGTCCAAAGTGTCCTTCTCGACGTTGGCGTATTGTAAGATGGTCGCTCACGCCGCCAAGTATCCACATTGCGAGGTGAACGGCTTATTGATTGCCGAAAACGCGACCAAGGGCGACAAATTGACTATTGTGGACACGGTCCCGCTGTTCCATCAATGCCTTCACGTTTCGCCAATGTCCGAGATCGCCCTAATGCAAATCGATCAATCTACCAGCACGTGTAACATGTACATTGCCGGCTATTATTTAGCCAACGAGACGTTGGACGATTTAAGGTAGATATTTTGGATAACTTTTACCATGTACTCGCATTCATTACACTGGTGTTCGAAAATTTCGTTTTGGCCGACGTTTTTCTATAATGTTGTCGACGGCGTTTTATGTTAAATAGTTACTCGAACTATGCCGTTCTTAAACAATATAAAAACTCGTATTATAATTTAGAATTATATAACTCTAAATGTCTACATTTTGAATTTGCGATGGAAATTTGTATGTTTATAGTTATGATAAACCAGCTCATAAGATTATGGATAAGATAGCTGAACACGAGACAGATGTCTGTATGGTTGTGGTAAGGAATTATGTATAAAAGAAGAAAAAGCTATATGTAACGATTCGAAAAAATTGATTTTTAGATTAACAATCGACTAATGGGATTAAACCAGAAAGAAAGCGCTTTAGTAGTACACGTACAAGATGATGGAAAATGGAAACGATTAAACAACTCAAAGTATGGAGATAGTAGATAGTAAAATTTGTATGCAATGTTAATAATAATATTTATAACGAATTATTCGGTATTTTAGAGTACAAATAGAAAATGTAACGTTGGCGGCTGCGTCTGCTGTATTGCAACAACAGTTGTACAAGAACTTGGTCGACTTTGACAATCATTTGGACAACTTGTCTTTCGATTGGTTCAATACAGAATTTGCCAATTGGGTAGAAAAAACATCTGGACATGATGTGAGTCGAAGACTGACGATAAATAAATCAGTTTCTTGACAGTTAGATTGGGATGAAGGAATGAAACAAATTAAATTTTGATATATTAATTTTATCGTAATATTGTGGTTTTTTATTTAGTTCAGTAGTGTCGATAATTATTGATTTTTATTATGTTTTTCCATTATATTTATTTTAAATGGTAATTATGTAAACCAGATTGTTTTTCTTTTAGTCATAGAGAAAATATTACATAGTGAGATTGTTTAAAATTACATAATAATTAAGTGTTCTAAATTATTATAAAATTTGTACGATCATAAAAAAGCAGTGTTTTTATGCTTAAGCTACATGTATTATTTTGTGAACACTTAAAAGAATTATACACAATTTTTTTAATACGATTATTGCGTCTACAATGATTTGTATTTATATTGTTTACTTATTCAACTAATATAGTGAACATAAATGTTATTAAAAGAAATGTACAATAATCATATTTAGTACCCTGGTAGAGAGATTTACAAGCTGATAGAAATTGGCCAAATTTGTTCATTCCCTACTATTAACATACCCACTAATTTCTACTCTACCACATTCATTCATTATCAATATTCTATGCACTTTCCATATTGTAGTCGGTCAACTTTGGTGACCATTTAGCCAACTGCCAAAGCTCATTTAATATGTGCAAAACAAAATCTCTGCTGTGGTACATAAAATTAGAAAATAATTATTGTATCGTGGTTAATTGTAATTTGTAATCAATAACTTATTGTTTTGTCTATGTTTATTTTTAATAATTGTTAATAGTTTATGTAAATGTGTATATGTATAGAAGTTTTTTGGAAATTTGTGCAGTATATGTACACATACTAAAATAAGTATAAATTTTGATTGTTTTAAAAAAATACTTTTTTTTCATAAATTTTAAACGAACTTTTATTAATATTTATTATTCTCAACACGTAAAAAATTTTTTTATTTTGAATCGATTTTCAAATAAAATCGGAAATGTTTTTTTTATTTTGATTATACAATTTATAACTGTATAGTTTATAATAACTTGTAATTAAATTGTGATAATAAGACAGTAAACATTTAGGTACAGGACTTAAACAATTATCTCGATCGCATATCTTTTTCATTCTTTCAGCATTTAAAATAAATACTAAAAGAACTTCGAAATTCATATAAAACGTTAATAGTATAAAAATATTTTTTTCTTTGACTGCGAACATAACTGTAGATAACAAAATATATCTAAATATTTAACGGAAATATAGGTCCCTAATAATATTCATTCGTCGTAGTATATTATATTTTTCAACAAAATACAATTTATGTATTGACTATACTTTTAATTTAACATGAATTTCTAAGTCTATAAAACAATGTAAAATTGATATTTTTTAACAATGACAAAACCATGATTATAAGTTCAACATAGTGTAGTTACAAAAAATATCAAGAAATCGATAATTTTGAAATACATAACTAACTTTCCCACTATGTAAAATATATTTCATTAATAGCTTAGATATTAAAATAAAGTATAAATTTATATGGGACTGTAAATTATAAGAATTAAGTCTATATATATTTAAAGTTATCGTTTAATTTACTCTTTATTATGCCAAATATTTCATTTGTATTGAAAAATCCTATATAATCCACTATTAGGTACTTATTGCAATGTTAATATTATCGAAAATAATAACCGAAACAATTAAATAGAAAAGTTATTTTCAATATTGTATTATAAAAAATATCTTGTTCTTTAAAACTCATCTTATTTCGAAAACAAATCCTATATCTGGATGTTTGTAAATTCATATTTTATATTTGGATTGTGAAAAAGTATATTGTGTTCAGTATAATCATATATGTACAAAAATTTTAATCGGTAAATTTCTATAATAATTTAATTTTTATATATTCTCTTTGAGATCTATATCATATGTAACTAAACGGTTTCTTTGATACCCTTATCTACATATTTTGTCGTTCCCGCTTTTACGAATTTATATTTATGGTCATAAAAAATCTTAAAAAGATACGTCTATTAAATAAAAAAAAAACAAAAACAGTCGTACATGACTAGTAATTACAGTTTCTTTAATTATTGTTTCATAATTGTGTTAAAAATTCACGAACTTTTACTTATTATTCGGTATTTCATTGCTAATTAGAGCCGCATAATGTCAACTAAACCAATACAACTAGACGATCCAGAAAATTTTAAAATTCTTGTGGCTACGGACATTCATTTAGGATTTGAAGAGAAAAACTTGATAAGAGGTAAAATAACATTGGATTATTATTAAATTTTACAATAATAAGTTGTTTCCCATATCTTACGTGGGACAAGTAATTATTAAATAATAGATCCCAAATTTTTATTTTTAATACAAATATCATTATTAGATGCTTATAGCCTACAAATTGTTCTAAAATCTATTTATAAATAATATTTTTGATTACGTAAGTTATGTATGAACATGTGGTTGTTATAATATACAGTTTTATAAATTATTGACTATTGTTTATGTTTTGTTATAAATATAAATAATATTTGTTTTAGCTGATGATTCATTTAATACGTTTGAAGAAGTGTTACAATTAGCAGAAAAACATAATGTTGATTTTATATTATTGTGTGGTGATTTATTCCATGTTAGCCAACCTTCAGTAACATGTTTAGAACGATGCATTTCTCTCTTACGTACTTATTGTTTGGGTGACAAGTAAATATTTAAAGAAAAGAAAATAATACATTTAAATATTAGCATCGTCATTTAAAAAACCTTGACCAATTATTTTACTTATCTATTTGTTTACTGTAGACCCATAAATATGGAATTTGTAAGTGATCAAGCTGAAACATTTAAACATTGCAATCATCCCATTGTTAATTTTGAAGATCAAAATTTGAATATTTCTATTCCTGTTTTTTCAATTCATGGCAATCATGATGACCCTTGTGGTAACCTTTTTCATATTTATCTATTTAATTAAACCAAATTATATTATAATTAAATATCATTTTAAAGGTTATAAAGAAATATCTTGTATGAATCTTTTAAGTTCAATGGGTTTAATAAATTATTTTGGCAAACAAACCAATCTTCAAGAGCTCAAAATATCTCCCATACTTTTACAAAAAGGATCAAATAAAATAGCTCTCTATGGTCTAAGTCATATTCGAGATGAAAGACTTGAACGATTATTTAGAAATAGAAAAGTACGAATGTATCGTCCACAAGAAGATGTAGATCAGTGGTTCAACATATTTGTATGTCATCAAAATCGTGTTAAACGACCAGGTACCAGCCATTTATCAGAAAATGTTATACCGGACTATATGATGCTTACTATATGGGGCCATGAACATGAATGCTTAATTGATCCCGTTCCAAAGAGATCAGATAAGTCATATGGTTATATTAGTCAGCCAGGTAATAACATAAATAACTAACTAAATTTCAATTTATGAACATATAAACTTTTCTAAAATATAGAAAAATGTTTTTTTTTTATTTTTAGGTAGTACAATAGCAACTTCTATGTGTCAAGGAGAAGCAGGTAGTAAATATGTTGGTCTCCTTACTATTAAAGGTACATCATTCCACATGGAACCACTAGAATTGAAAACTGTTAGACTAATGCATTTTGAAACAATAAAGCTATCAGAATGTGATGACGATGTTAGTAATTCAATAAATACTCAGGAATTCGTGAAACAAAAAATTGAGGACATCTTATTGGATTTAAGTCATAAACGTAGTGGTATGTTAATAATAATTAAAGAAACTATTTCGATCCAAAAAATAATATAAATGAAACTAATAAAATAAATATTATCGAATAATAAAATGATAAATGATTTTATTTCACTGCACAATTTGAATTTTAATTAAATACACGAGTTAAGTTTAATTATGTCGTATTATTGGAGTTTGAATTAAAATTTTAAACTAGAATCAAACTATAATTGTTGTATCAATATCTATATATTTACATTTATAATTTAATATATGTTTAATATAAAAAAACACAAAGCTGTAATTTAGCCATTCTAAATTCATTATAACCTGTAATTTAGCTATTCTAAAATTGAACATTTATTAAAATAATATTTTATGAAAAAATATTTTTAAATGATTTATCTTTATATTAACTTTTAAAATATGTTCATTTATAACTAATTGCTTGATCGGTACTATATTCTTTATTTATATTTCTCATTATTGAACTAAAGTATTATAAAATATTTATTTTATACATTTTAAAATATTGTAATAACTTACATTATACATAGGGCATCCTAAACAACCAAAATTACCCTTGATAAGATTGAGAATTGAATATACTTTTGAAACTCAACATTTTAATAGTATTATATTTGGCCAACAATTTCAAGACCGTGTAGCCAATTCTAGTGATATGATTTTATTAAGAATGGAAAAGAAAAATATTGAAAAATTACCCGATTGTATTGATGATGATGTTCTTACACATATTAAGGACTATGAAAAGGTTAACCGTACAAATTAATAGCAACTTATGTTCTAATTAATCTTTATTGTGATTTAGGTCGATAAAATTGAACAAATTGTTGATAGATATTTTAAAACTGTTAACAAAGATATTCAACTCGAATTATTATCTGTGAATGGTATGGCTAATGCAGTAGATTGTTTTGTAAATAAATCTTATCCAGATGGGATACATGATGTTGTTGAGTGAGTATTTAAAAATAATAATTAATAAATTTTAATAATATATCTACCATTTAAATATTTAATCATAATAAATTGATACATTATTTTTGTTCTTATTGTAGATAGGTTTTTAATTCAAATGTAGTTATTGTTTTAGTGTATTTAAAATTAAAATGTTTTCAGGCATCAAATGAAAAAAGTAAAAGATTTTTTATTAAAACAAGATGATCTTAATGAAGATAATATTTCTGAATATATTAATAATCATCATGATATACGCTCACAAAATGCAAATAATGAATTTAACGAAGTATGATCATTTGTTGCTAATATATTTATGTGTTAAAAAATATATCTAATACACTTATTTTTTTTATTGTAGATTAATAAAGTATTGAGTACACAGAAAGATTCATCTACTTTGAATCAATTAGCTACTAGAATTCTGAATGACTCTGATAGTGAAATGAATATTTCACCTATTGAGTCGGATGATGAAGAAACAACTGATAATTTTTCTATAAATACTACTAATAGAAGTAGTCAGGGAAGAAGAGGCCGTGGTAGCAGAGCACCTAGAGCCTCGAGAAGTAGAGTAAGAGGAAGAGGCCAAACTAAGCTTAATTTTTAGAGAACTTAACTACACCTATCAATTCTATCATAAGCTTATGTTATTATTTCTATTGAAGTGTTAATATTTATTATTATTATTTTATTTTGTATGTACTCTAAAAAAATATAATCTAATCTATTTACAACGCTATTAAAATTCCAAGTTAAACACTTATACATTCTTATAGTTTAATCATACCCGTTTAATATTAAATATTTTTTACAAACAAAATTTTTTTAAGAACAATGAGTGAAATGGTGGGAATCAATAAATTGAAATACATATTAAATATATATTTAATTTAGAAAATTATTCGTTTTTTTTAGGTTGATAAACTTATTTTTTAAAATAATTTAGTACGGAATTCAAATAATATTAAACCTGAGGCCTTTAAATAATATGGTATTTTCTAATTTCATATTACACAAAGTGTGTCATAATACGTACAATTGTACACTTTATAACATCTGTACAAACATTTGTTTCGTATGCAAGGTATCAAAATTAATTTGGGTGCATTTGAAAAATTACAAAAAAAATTGGATACATTTTTTAAGTCTTATAAAATCAATAAAATGTTTTATAACTATAAAAATGAACAAAACAGAACATTGAAATTGTTAAAAATAGTCATTTGATAATTGATTCTTAAAAAAAGAAGAAATATTTGTGTTTTCATTTAAAATGATTTAAAATTTTTATGAAAAGCTTATTTTAAACATATAAAATAATAAAAATTAAACATAACAGTGTGTTGTACATTAAATTTGATTAAAATTGTAAAATGATACAAAAAAGTTTCATAAACAAAGCAGTTTCAATATTAGTATATTATCTAAGATATAAAACAATAATGTATTATATATAGCCATGAAGTATCTACTGAAAAACATGTATTTCTGATTTTGATGTGTTTTATTAATAAATTATAAAGAAAGAAACATTGTTCTTAAAAATTTCGAGTTGTGGAACCTCCGTCGCTAACATACTTTTGAACACATTTATTTTCCATATTAATTGAGTCATATTTTATTTCCAATATATCGATCAATCCAACATACGATCAAATTTTTGAAAACCGATTTTAATTCATCCGTGAAGTGAACTTGAAACGAGTTTATTTTTGTTCATATTTCGTTTCCCTGATGGCTTCAAGAGATTAATTTTTCAAAAATACGCGCGCAAGATAGTAAAAAAAAACGGGGAAGAAGTATGATTTTTATTGGTTTTTTTTGGAATACAGACGCTGCCTGAAGCAGGGTGAATGGCACACGAATATTTGGGAAATTTAAGAACGCCGGCGTAGCTACACTGTAACATCACTCACCGCCACCGTGGCTCAACTAAGAACAGGACGCCACCGACTAACCGCATACTGACGCGTACCATCTGTATTTACGTTTCAACAGACGGCTTACTACTATACGGTTGTCCCGCACGCACATTTCATTCGTCGAAAATTCGAAAATGGCCGCTGGTTTGTTTACAGTGACCGTCTATCGTTCGGCGTATTGAATTGCAAGAAAACAACGATAATAATTGGTTTGCCTTGGTTTTTTTCCATTTCCGTACTAAAATGCTTCAACGAACGAGTCGACGATCGTGAGAGGTGCAGATCGGTGAACGAGTTCCTGTGGATAACGTGTGAATTGTGCGCAAACAAACGTCTGTCATTAACACTTCAACTTCCCAGGTAAATCTCTGATCCGAAGCAATGTTAATCCGATTGAAAATTATATTCGACATTTCCTATTGTCGTTGAACTTGATTGGATTAACGTGATTTGTGCAAAAGAAATCGATATTCATCGATAAACAGCGACTGTTTTTGTGTGCGTTTTCTAGGTTAGGACGTCCAATTTGTTACCCTTTTTTTTTACGTAGCAATTTTCACCAGAACTAACCGTTTTTACATACCCTTGAACATGTTCCGTTAGTTCGTTTTTAATTCTAATTTCGTGGATTTTTTTTCGTAAATCGTTTTTTCTAACCACGTATAATAATCATTGATGTCCTATATACATGTATGTATGTGTGTGTGTAAAAATGTGTATCATTTCTTGTCAATTTCACAATAAATCAACGATTTTTTTTTTGGAGATTGTTTTGTGTATTTCATAACATTTCATATAATTTGTATCAACAATAAATTTTGTATTGTTTGCCTGTTTTAGTTAGGAGATAATTATGAATTTATGAATACTTAATGTCTTAGTTTTAATAATTACGTAGATATTCTACCCTAACCTCGTGATTATGTCTATATTTTTTTTAGAAACGCTAACTCGACACCATGTATTTGTATAATATGACATTGCAGCGTGGTAGTGGCATTACACACGCAATTCATGGCAATTTTAGTGGTGGAAAAGTACAAGAGATTTTAGTGTCTCGTGGTAAATCGTTAGAACTTATGAGACCTGATACTAATACTGGTAAAGTTCATACTTTGTTAACTGTCGAAGTATTTGGCATTGTTCGTGCTTTGATGAGTTTTAGGCAATCTGGAGGCACTAAAGGTAAAATATAGAATACTATGTATATTAAAATGCATGTATAATCTATTTTAGAAATGGATTATACTTATTCTTTGTTAAATTTAAAACTTTGTTGTACTTCTTTAGTATATATACTTTGTAGATTACATAGTTGTTGGTTCAGATTCTGGAAGAATTGTTATATTGGAATATTTACCTTCTAAAAATGTTCTGGATAAAGTTCATCAAGAAACTTTTGGCAAGAGTGGATGTAGACGAATTGTTCCTGGACAGTATTTGGCAATTGATCCAAAGGGAAGAGCAATAATGATCGGTAAAAAATTAAAATTAAAATTAAATCTACTATAATTTTAATAAATAATCATTTTAGGTGCGGTTGAAAAGCAAAAATTAGTATACATTCCTAACAGAGACGCTGAAGCAAGATTAACAATTTCATCACCTTTAGAAGCTAATAAAAGTAATACATTAGTATACCATATGGTTGGCATTGATGTAGCATTTGACAATCCAATTTTTGCGTGTCTAGAAATTGACTATGAGGTAAATAATACATTTTATATTATAATTAAATAATTTTTTTATTTTGTTAATATGATTTTAGGAAGTTGATGCAGATACAACTGGAGAAGCTGTTCAGACAACAAGACAGACGCTTACATTTTATGAAGTAGATTTTGGTTTAAATCACGTTGTTCGTAAATATAGTGAACCTTTGGAAGAACATGCAAATTCTCTTATTACTGTTCCTGGTGATAAAGATGGCCCTGGTGGTGTACTAATATGTTCGGAAAATTATATAACTTATAAGAATCAAGGTGAACAACCAGATATTCGATGTCCCATACCTCGTAGACGAGTAAGTATTTTTAAACAAATTTATCGTTGCAATTTTTCTGCACTATAGGTATCTCTTGTGTGCGACTATTTTTCCCACACCGGTCGTTAAAGAGTGCTAAAATATTAGATGCTATATATTTCATTAGATTATATTATATATTGATATAATTCTTTAAATTGTACTGTCTAACAATCAATATATTATTTATATGTATTTAGTGTTTATAAATATTGGTACCTTTAAACTTGTAAAAATGAATTGACATTTTTCAAAGTAAATATTTTTTAATCAATTCTAGACATAGACAAATCAAAAAGTCAGAAATTATTTTTCAAACCTTCTAACATTATTGTAATATGAATCAACAAAATCAAAATTGTATAGTTACATAGAAATATTAAACATTTTTTTAATATATCACATAATTACATTTTTCAAACTTTGAAGTTTTTCTTGTTTTAATATTATAAAAACCGTATTTATTATATAATTTGATAAATAAATGCTCAATCATACAATAGTTCATAAGAAATAGTATTAACATTCGTTTACCAGTAGTACATTGTGTAACTTTGATTACTTTCGTTATTATTTTTTAATAAACTTATTTTAAAGTTGTATTATGTCTCAATTTTCAAAAGTTACTTCTACGTTAATTATTTTTTCAATTTTACTTAATTTAAAATAGTTTTTAAAAAAGTATATTGCCTAAATTTCACTGCAGGTATATGTTTGTACATATATTTCCCATGTTGGTTGGTTATTAGTACTATATATAATAATGTATTTGACTCTTATTTGAATTTTATATTATGTAATTTCTTATCTTTATGCTCCTTTCTGTAATATGTATAAAGTATATATTGTAACAATCCACTTATTTAAAATAAAATTGTATTTTCCTGTATCAAAATTAGTTAATCCAATATATAATATAAACTAAATTTCTAATTTCAATATACTATAATAATTTATGGTTTTTAGAATGATTTGGATGATCCAGAACGAGGAATGATTTTGGTTTGTAGCGCTACACACAAGACTAAATCTATGTTTTTCTTTTTGGTTCAAACTGAACAAGGAGATGTTTTCAAAGCAACATTAGAAACCAATGAAGAATTTGTCACAGAAATAAGGCTGAAATATTTTGATACTGTCCCAGTAGCTTCTGCAATGTGTGTTTTGAAAACTGGATTCTTGTTTGTAGCATCAGAATTTGGTAACCAGTACGTTTTGAGAAAAAAATACATTTAATTATTGGAATATAAAATTATTATTCATTTTGCAGTTATCTATACCAAATAGCAAATTTAGGTGATGATGATGATGAACCTGAATTTAGTTCAGCAATGCCGCTTGAAGAAGGAGATACATTTTTCTTTGCTCCTAGACAATTAAGAAATTTAGTCTTAGTTGACGAAATGGATTCATTATCACCTATAATGGCTTGTCAAGTTGCTGATTTAGGTAATGTTTACTAATTTACTATACATTTGTTTTTTCATATTATTTTAATGTAATAAAAAAATTACATATAAGCTGATTAATTATGTTTAGTATTTTAATCTGCATATCAAATTAAGATATTTAAAATTAAGAAATGTCAACCAACTATCTTACCATTTTTGATCATTTTGATTAAAAGTTCAATATTAGTTGGAAAAAAAATTCGTTTAACTATCCTACAGCTATTCTTAAATAAATTAGTTGTGTGGAAACACTCGATACATCTACTCTCTTAATTTATTAAATCAATTTTTAAGAATGACTTTCAAATTAACCATACTTAGTAACTATCCTGGTACGCATTTTATTTAAATGAATATAATATGATAGTAACCTGCAGTATTGATCATAATAACTAATTTTTGATTAAATAGAGAATTTATCAAACAATTTGAATACATAATAAGGGATTTAAACCAATCTCCTTACCACTTTTACATATATCTTATTGTAAAAGTTAATTAATGATTGGTAAACTATTCCGTGTAATTATCCTTCTACCAATTGTTTTTATTATGCTGGTCGAGTGGAAACGCACGATACATTTAATAAAATATATATTATTAATTTAATATTAATATTAAACTATATTTTTAAAAATGCTATAACAATTTGATCTATTATAAGTCAACTTAATGATCTGTACATGATGAGAAAAATACACGTTAAAAACTGAATAACTCATGATATCAGTGTTAACCTGCGGAGCTGATTCAGATTAAAAATACTTATATCCAACTATGATATTCATATAAATTTGATTTGGAAGTTCAATATTGGTTGACAAAATAAATTCTTATAATATTTTTTTATTTTAATAAATTTAAATTAGTAAATAGAAATGTTTATGTGAGATAAACTACTTCAAAAATTTTGCACAATACAATTATTACTAATGATTATTTCTTATAATTTTAGCTGCGGAAGATACACCACAATTGTATATGGCTTGTGGTCGAGGTTCAAGGTCTTCTTTAAGAGTTTTAAGGCATGGTCTTGAAGTTTCAGAAATGGCAGTATCTGAACTGCCAGGCAGTCCAAATGCAGTTTGGACAGTGAAAAGAAGAGCAGATGGTAAGATTTCAGATGTATTAATTTTATTCAAAATATCCTGCACATAAGGATTTATAATTTTAATACTTATATTTAAGTTTATATACATAAGTTGAATAATATTCCTATTTTAAATTAGGTAGGCTTTAGGCTATGTTACTTAAGACCTCCCAAAATGTCCACTCTTATTTTATTTGAATATTCATAAAAAATCTTAAAATCCAATTTTATATTAATGTGCTGGTGAATAGATTATAAAATCTATCAAACACTAGTTCGTTTATTTTTCAGGTATTGAATCACCGTATTGGCTCTGAATCAAATAGGTAAGTTGTAGAGTTGGACGGGAGTGATCGAAGAAATCCATTTATAAAATAAGAACATTCTTCCTCAGCCGAAATAACTAAAGAAAAAAGTTAATTTTTATTGTAAAATAAAATTATGAACTGACAAGAAAATACTGGTGTATAATATTTTCACTGTTTCAGCATCTTGGTGTAAATTGGATGAGTCCTAATATGGGGCATTCCAACACTAAACAACCAACTAGTTGTCTACTATTGATCACAACATTTAAATATAGTTAAATTTTTTCCGTTATAATACATCTTCAAGTTGTCAAAGTTTTTTATCGTGTTGATCTTAATTTTTCAATAATTCATTTTGCAAATGTCTTTCCAACGTTAATAACTATGTACTTCTTTTAAATTTCTTTAATTTATTTTCAACAATAGCAAATATCTTACACACTTTTGTTGAATTTTATTTTCCATTATTTAAAAATATAAACAAAAATATACTTTTTTCCTTCTATTGAATTTGATGTTGTATTTGATGATGTTTTTGTTTTCGTTCTTTCAGAAAATTATGATGCCTATATCATTGTGTCTTTCTCAAATGCCACTCTAGTATTGTCTATTGGAGAAACTGTGGAAGAAGTTTCAGATTCAGGTTTCTTAGGAACTACACCAACACTATCTTGTTCACCATTAGGTGATGATGCGGTAGTACAAATATATCCAAATGGTGTGCGTCACATACGTTCTGATAAACGAATGCATGACTGGAAAGCTCCTGAAAAGAAGAAAATTGTTAAATGTGCAGCTAATCAACGGCAGGTTGTAATTGCCCTCGGTGGTGGTGAACTTGTATATTTTGAAATGGATCCGGTAAATAAATACTTTTTATTTTTTAGTGTTATTTAGAAAATATATGTTTTAAAAATTTATTTATTTAAATTATAATTTAAAGAATATAGTATTAATTTTGCATCATTTATATTTGAAATATTAAATTATGACATATTTCAAATCAAACAAAAATTTAATTGATGCTAAAAAAATTTCACAAACATGTCGCCTTCTAAAAGCCGATATATGCTCATTGAAGTGAACCATGTTAGTACATTCATCATTAAGTAAACCAACATTATTTTATCTTTTAAGTACAACTGTACACATTTTTAAATGTATTCAAATTACATTACATTTTATATTTATTATAAAGTATTATAGTTATTATAGTAATATAAGTAATATAGTTAATTGTCGAAGTACTAAACAAAATAGTAAACATATGGCCTTTTAATAGTTGACACATCAAATTGAACCATGTATACACGTTATTTTATTTTGTACAATGTTTTTGTCATAAATTGTCTCGTGTACTTTTTTTAATATTCTATATAATTTTTTTTTTTTTTTTTTAGACTGGTCATTTAAATGAACATAAAGATCGTAAAGAAATGAATTCTGATGTTCTTTGTATGGCATTAGCAAATGCTCCTTCAGGAGAACAAATGTCTCGCTTTTTAGCTGTTGGTTTAACAGATGAAACTGTCCGTATCATTTCTTTAGATACAACTGTGAGTTTTTATTTATTAATGAAGTAAACGAATATCTTTTATATATATATATATATAAAATAATGTATTATTTAAAGGATTGTTTGGTTCAATTAAAAATGCAAGCTATACCTGCTATGCCTGAATCATTATGTATCGTTGAAATGGGTGCAAGTGATGGAGGTTCTTCAGATGAACCAGGAATGAATTCCTTATCAATGTTATATTTAAACATCGGTTTACAAAATGGTGTATTACTTCGAACTGTTTTGGATGGTGTTACTGGAGAGATGGCTGATACACGAGCACGTTATTTAGGAGGCAAACCAGTTAAATTGTTTAAAATTAAAACTAGAGGAAATGAAGCTGTAAGTTTATTGTGTACTTTTAATACAAATATATTCATTGGTTATATAAAAATAATTTAAATATTTTTTAGGTACTCGCTATGTCTAGTAGATCATGGTTAAGTTATTATTACCAAAATCGTTTTCATTTAACTCCATTATCGTATGAAAGTTTAGAATACGCATCTGGTTTCTCTTCTGAACAGTGCCCTGAAGGAATAGTTGCTATATCTGGCAACACTTTGCGTATTCTGGCTTTGGAAAAATTGGGTGCTGTTTTCAATCAAGTTTCATTTCCAGTTGAATATACACCACGAAAGTTTGTTATCCATCCTGATTCTGCTCATTTAATTGTCGTGGAAACTGAACATAATGCGTACACTGAGCAAACTAAAAAACAGAGGCGAATACAAATGGCAGAGGAAATGCAAGAAGCTGCTGGGGAAGAGGAACAAGAATTGGCTAAAGAAATGGCTGAAGCATTTTTGAATGAAGACTTACCAGAAAATATTTTTGGTGCTCCTAAAGCTGGTCCTGGAATGTGGGCATCATTAGTCAGATTGTTCAATCCAGTTCAAGGCCTAACTGAAGCTGTTTATAGGTTTCCACAAAATGAAGCGGTTATGAGGTTCATATTTTTTAATTTTGTTTCCAATATATTTCTATATTATAAATATTAATGTTTTATTGTAGTGTCGCTTTAGTACGTTTTTCGAGTTACCCTGATTCACAGTTTGTACTTTTCGGTGTTGCCAATGAACTTCATTTGAATCCGAGGCACGTAACTTGTGGATACATTTACACTTATAAGTAAGTTTAATAGAAAATACTAAGTAATAAATTGTTAGCTACAAATTCGATTAAATTATATATTTACCTATTAATTATATTTTTATTTTCAGAGTTAATCCAACATGCACATCTTTAGAATTAGTTCATAAGACTACAGTTGATAATGTACCAACTGCAATATGTGGATTCCAAGGACGTGTGTTAATCGGTATTGGTAGAATACTACGTCTATATGATATTGGTAAAAAGAAACTATTGCGAAAATGTGAAAATAAAGTAAATACTCGCATTATTTACTTATTTATTATTATTGAATGTCATAAACTAAACAAAAATTATTGTTTACAGCAAATACCATTATTAATAGTCGGAATTCGAGTCATGGGCTGCAGGATATATGTTAGTGATGTCCAAGAAAGTGTTTATATGGTACGATACAAACGAAATGAAAATCAGTTGATTATATTTGCGGACGATACACAACCTAGATATATTACAGCTATGGAAATACTCGATTATAATACAGTCGCTACTGCGGACAAATGTGGAAATATTTCAGTGGTATGTCAATTGATTATAAGTCATGATAGAATGTAGAAAAGTAAAAAACAAATACATCATTTAAGTATATTTTTACAATTTTAGGTACGGTTGGCTTCATCAATATCTGATGAAGTTGATGATGATCCAACAGGTAATAAAAGTCTTTGGGACCGTGGATTACTTAATGGAGCCTCTCAAAAAGCTGATTTTATTGTTAATTTTCACATTGGAGAAATCTGTACTTCGATACAAGTAAGTAAATATTAGGCAATTTATGAATATACTAAATATATAAAACAAAATTTGTTTATTTTGTGTACAATTTCTTTTCAAACATATATGTATATATTTTTTAATAGAAATTTAATTTTTCTATTTTGCTATACTTAATGAATATAATTAAGTAAATTATTAAAAATATATATCTGAGATGATGTTTAATTTCACACGTTAGACTAATGAATTTTTAAATGATTAATAACTTTAACTGATCAGATTATTTATATAAAATATAATTAGTTTAATATGTAGTTTTACATTGTAGATTGTGGTGTCTTAAGTATGTTTTTTTTTCACATAATATCAATAATTTGAGTTTAATAAATTTCGAATCATTTCACTCCATATTGTCATTCTTCATTTTAATCAACAACAAATAACTAATATTAAATTTAATTTAATTTGTACGCGTATAAGAGATTTGATACCATATGGTATGCAAATTCAATTTATAAAACAATATTAAGTAAATTATTTTTAATATTGTTTGAGATGATGTTTAATTTCACACACATTAGACTTATGAATTTTTAAATGATTCATAATTTTGACTGATCAGGCAATGTATAAAATACAATTATAATGTACAATTTTACATTGTAGATTGTAGTGTCTTAAGTATGTTTTAATTTTTTTTTTCACGTGATATCAATAATTTGAGTTAAACAAACCTCGAATCGTTTCACTCCATATTATCATCCTTCATTTTAATCAACAAATAACTAATATTAAATTTAATTATATTTGTACATGTATAAGAGATTTGATACTGTATGGTATGCAAGTTCAATTTATAAAACAATATTAGGTAAATTATTTTTAATATTGTTTGAGATGATGTTTAATTTCACACACGTTAGACTAATGAATTTTTAAATGATTCATAATTTTGACTGATCAGGCAATTTATAAAATATAATTATAATGTACGGTTTTAATCCGAGTATATTTTTCTATATTTTTTTTCACATGATATCAATAATTTGAGTTTTACAAACCTTGAATCATTTCACTCCATATTATTATATTAATATATTACTATCTCATTATATTAAACAAATATAATTATGTAACTTACTAAAGTAAAAACGTTAATATTTCTGAAATGATGTTTTAATTCTGTACACGTTAGACTAATATATTTATAAATTATTCATAATTTTGACTGATTAGACCATTTACGAAAATAAAATTTTTGATCTGACCTAATCTAAATATGTTTTTCTACATTTTAGAAAGCCACTTTAATACCGGGTGGTTCTGAATCTCTAGTTTATGCTACTGTGACTGGTACTATTGGTGTTCTGGTTCCTTTTACTGCTCACGAAGAACAAGATTTTTTTCAACATCTTGAAATGCACATGCGTTCTGAGAATCCTCCGCTTTGTGGACGAGATCATTTATCCTATCGCTCATATTATTTCCCTGTAAAGGTAAGTAAAGTATTACATGTTTAAAGCCATACTTAACATTATTATTATTATTATTATTACTACCTAGAATGTTTGTGATGGAGACCTATGTGAACAGTACAATTCTATTGATATTGCCAAGCAAAGAAGTATTGCTGCTGATCTTGACAAAACACCTGCTGAAGTGTCTAAAAGACTCGAAGACATTAGGACAAGATACGCATTTTAAAAAATTTCCAGAGTTTTGTATTATATTTATTATAAAAAAAAAATTGAATCTGTTTATTGATTAATTATGTTTTTTATAAGGTAATCAGTTCAAATTAACTAATTATTGTTCAAAAATGTTCCTGGTTTAGGCACGCGTTATACTTTTTGAATATTTTTATTTGTAATAGATTACTCACTTCATATGACCACACATTAATTTTAGCGTATATTACCAAAAAATTTTAATTTTTAGTAAACGTTTTCTCGGCCAAATGAATTTCTTAATTATTTTGTTTTATAGAGGCTAATTATATTTAAAAAAATTTTACAAACAATATTAGAAAACAGATTTTGTCAAACATGTGTTATATTTAAAATATTTGTAAGTACAATATTTTCTCTTTGTAAATAAATCGCTGATTAAAATTTTATTCGTCGTGGTTCACAATTTTTGTTGTTTGCGTGTATATGGCCAGTTAATGACTAATGGGGCGGAATTGGGAACGAAACGAGATTGTCTTTCAAGGAAACAACTTAAGCGCCATTTGCAACTATGGAACTTTCGTAAACTCGTTTGGTAGGAACAAAACTTTCCGTGATCGACGGTAACTATTTGAGAACTTATGGTAACTGTCTCTTGATAGCGGTGGTGAGACAATATTTAATTTATTAGTATACCCGAACGTCACGGGTTTATGTGTGTGTAGAGGAGGAGGGTATAGTCATGTTCGGGTATGTACGTTATTATTATACTCGAATTTTCGTCCGTCGAATATTAACGAAATATCACTTCTACCTCGCGTATTAACCGCCGTTGATATCTGTAAATATATTAAAACGTAGGCGCTCGCGAAACCATAATGGTAATAATGACCGATATATATATATATTGGAGGGGTGGGGAGGGATCCCTCCTATTGTGGAAATACTACGGCCTTAAGTGTGTTCCTTGAACGTCGTCTAACATGTATATAGAATCGCGTGTTTGGCGTTTAGGGGATTTTTCGAACATCGCGCGCTATAGAAACCCGATTGTGTTGTTCCCGAGAATACGCTTAGGGCGCGGGGTGGGTGGTTGGTCGCCCACGCATTTTCGGAATCGACCATTGCCGCCGCCGCGTGCACGTTCCCATAACGACCGACCGACGGATTGAACGTGCCCGGGATGGGGTGGTTACGGTATAAGCGTGCGGAGCATTGTTTCGTCGCCACGATGGGGAGGCGATCGTCACCGTTACCATTCCAAGACCCCCGCGTGTACAACGTCGTCGTATGCGCGGCGGTATATTTCCCGTTCGTTATACGTCTCGTTATTTTCGTTCGTAACCGTTTAATCATAAAGATCACGCGACTCGATGAACAATACTTCGATACCGCGCTTACCCCTCCCGTCGACGCGTCGTTCGAAAAAAACGCGCAACACCCCCCCCCCTAATGTACACACGGTTAGGGCCCGTTAAAAGACGCGAAGTTACACTGCGCGTCCTCGTCCCGCAAACAATGTCGTCAATTGGTTACGGTCCCGTTCGGTTTTCCGTCACCGAATATGAACGGACGGCCCTCTTCGGTCCAAAATCGTCTCGACCATTTTCAATAAGGCCCGAACCACTATCTACAGCGCTAGCTCTTGCCTCCGTCTAGAGAATGTCTACTCTTTCCCGTACAGCGAGTCCACGATAACCTCTCGGGTCTACCGTTTTGTACAATATACCGGTGACGTATTTACAAATTTTTTGGGAGGGGGCGTCACAATAATGAAATAATTTTCAAACGCCAATATTATCGTACGCTAGTTTTACCAGTACGTTATAAATAGTTTTATATAAAAATTAATTGACGAAATCGAAGAAATACTTCCGTTAAACGTTAAAATATTTTATTTCTTCAATTTACAAAATAATATACCGACTACTTACGATTAAATTATTAACGCGTTTACATTTTTCTCTGATCTTCAAACATTCTCCGGGGAGGAGGGGTGGATGGAAACCCCTAACATCATGCCTCGTAAGTATGCCGCTGATATATAACGGTATCAGTACCGCCTTAACGAAGTGTCATGAACCATAAACCGAAATGGGATGAGATTGAATCCGCCAACGTTTCAAAGCGAGATCATTTTTCTCGTTTTGTATAATTTTACCGGCGTTCTCTCTCTAATATGTTAACGATAATTCGTAAGCGTAGATATTTAATCCGCGAATCCCCCACTTCTGACATGGTAGACGTTTTTTGGTCCGAAGTACTGCCAGCAGGCATTCCGGGCCAGTGAGGGTATTGCCGATACTGTGGATAAAAAACAAAAATATTTAACTCGGAGGAATTAAAAAACCGCATTTTTTCCGAAATGAAAAACGTAAGCGCTAAATGTTAACGATTTGTGGTGGTTCGTCGGTAGTTTTTTTCTCGTTAAAAAAAGAATTTGTCGAGAAAATCGACAACCGGGTCGCGAACGACGTTCTGAATCGTGTACTAAAAATGTTTAACCGAAATATGATAACTACGTCGCGGAATTAAAAACGTTGGCGGATTTCCGCCCAGTGGATGGGACCGGAACCGAATTCAGTTTTGAACGCCGAGAGCGGTTTGTAATATGCGGTGTAGGTAAGGCGCGCGGTTACACAATTTCGTCGAAATTAAAATTTCGCCGTGCCAACGAGAAGACGGACGGGTGAGGAGGAATATTTGCCAGTCGCGTCCCACGCTCGGGCGAAATCGTTCCTCAATACACACGCACACTCGACGAGAATCGGTCGTGAATTTTTTCGCCATATTTTCTCGGATGTTTTGCGCGTCGATTTATTGATCGAAATTATTGCGCGTCCGCTTTTGACAACGACAATTTTCGAGCGAATTACGTTTTCGACCACGCACGGTCGATCGAAAAATCCTCAAACGGCAAGGTAGTCGTTTCGAGTCGGAGACTTTTTTCCCGCGTAACACAAAATAAAATAATACACTCTCGTGTTTCTTTTAATCACGTTAAACTACGATTTACTTTTGGTGAAAAACGCGCGACGTTTTTATGATTACGTTTCCTATTGATCGCGTCATACGTCGTAGTAGGATCCGAAAAGTTCCAGAATTTATTTATAGAAAATATATTATTTTCGTCAAAACTTTATGTAACAATAGTCTCGACAATTACGCAAAAGATACAAAGAGAAAATACAAATTAAAATAAAACTTAATCAAATAATTAGACTAATTTGCATTAATGAGATTACAAAAAATTTAATTGACATTACACTTAGTAAGCGTATATAAATAATTCGCAACGATGGCAACAGATGTTAGATCGGAAACCCGGAATAATGAAAAAAATGATACAGTGGCGAGATATGATCGTACGAGGTTGAGAAGAAAGAACGTGACATATTTCGAATGGGATTTTGAGGTAATTCAGTAGAGAACGAAAGTTTGAAAAAGGACAAAACGGGGCAATTGAAAAGAAAAAATATTATTTTTCTCGTTAAAAATCCGATTAACTGGAATTACGAGTAGGCGTAGTTTACAGTCTGTAGGCCTGGCTGTTAAAACTACGTTAGGTTTTTCGCGTTTGCCGAATTCCACGGAGTTTACGCGGTTTTTCAAAACGTCGCGATTCCAACACACCGGACCAACGTTAAATTTTGTTTCGAACTTGGCAACATTGCCGCGGAACCGCTCGAATATTCGAGTACAGTTTACGGTGACGACGCGTTAGAAATGTCGTACGGTTCGGTGCAAAACGTTCTCGAAGATGATTTAGTAACGGGGGCCACGCCCGCATTTGAATAAAATTCGTGGTACTTCGACCGAAAAAAACCCGAAAGACAAAACGATCGTCGTTCCGGTACACGCGGTTTCCTATTACCTTTGGTCCCGGGAGATTTTCCGCGGTGAATCGCCGACATTTTCGAACTCGAAATTTTCGATTTGAGAAACGACGACAAGTATTGTCGCGACAAGTCCGGTAAATACGCCTTTGCGTTTATGTTCGTCCGTATGTTTCAGGTACTCAAGTAAAATCTCGGGTCACATATAGCCGGAACCATTGATCCGAGACACGAGCGCAGGGGGCTTAATACGAATCGTTGTACGTAAACAATTTCGGGAATTACGTGCCGGGTAGGAGAGGGAAGGGGGATGGTGTTGAAGTCGTCGTACGTATGGTACATTCGCACATGAGCGCGCGTGATGGGCGGAAGAGTATTGGCCCCGGGGGAAGAGGTGAGATCACTTGAAAAACTAATTCACGAAAGCGCGCGTACGGTAAAATATCCTCGGCTACGGTCGTTTCTACGCGAAAGTCGTAACGAACGTGACTCTGACGTGCTTGTACTCGACGTACGCCGTCGTTGGGAGGGCATCGAACTTTTCAAACCCGGACGGGATTTCTTTTCCGTCGTGCGTACAAGTCGTAGGTGTCCCGGGATACCCCGCGGATCGATCGCAATCCCGTGATTGTCGCCGACCATTTGACGGCAAATCGGCGACAACAATTCGCGCGCGCGTTTCGTCGGGCGAACGTCACCGGAACTCGATTTTGGTAGCCGTCCGTCGTGGGCGCGTGTACCGGAAACGACCGGGTAATTTTAACGTTAATATTTCGCTTCGTTCAATCCCGTAATGTAGTCCTCTAGAAATACGAAACGAACATCGGGATTGCCGTACACTTAATCACGGTAATTAGGCGGAATAAAGCCGACGGGAAATCCCCGTAAAGGCGCGCGCGTCGACAATTAATTATTCGTTACGTCGTCGAAAATGTCGTTTTCTCTCTAGAGCGGATATCGAACGGAACCTAACGATTTTCGTCGCTCAATTTCGACAAACGTTCCGCAGGGTCCGCTAATCGTTTACACGGCGACCTCGCCGACCGTACTTGGGCACCGTTCTATGGTTCGTTCGATTTTCGCGAGTTTCAATTTAAGTTTAACCACTAAACGATTGTGACAAAATAAGGGAACGTATCGTATATTGTTTAACACGACGATCGCTTTGAATCGTTATTAGCACCATGTTAATTTTTATTAAAATGACGTTACCCAAGTAGCCACCTTTATTTTCTATACAGTCGGTTATCCATATTGACGCGCGTACTGTCCGTAACTCTCTGTAGCATATTCGCGTCGATGATAGTCGTAATTTTCCGTCGTGTGTTTATTTTAACACTAGCGATAATGTACGACGAACACTCGAGATTTCAAAAAAAGAAAGCCCCGCAAAAAGAAATCGGTCTGCGTTAAACATAGAGATCGCGGTGGCTGGGCAATACTCACCGTTGCGCGAAGTCGCACGATTCGGAAACGTTCTCCCGAGAACAGTCATTGAAAATCCGTGCGGTATGACTATGTACCGCACCGTATTATCAGAACCATGGTCCTGTACTCCTAACCGCTATAATTCAACTGGCGAGAAGTTGTTTACCTTCATATAGGCGTGACGTTCGGATCGGTAACAGTCACGGTCGTATCGTTTTCCTCGAAAAAGTACGGACCCAAAATGCCAATCGACGAAACGTCCCGACTGATTTATTTTTCGACCGTTCGCCAGTAAGCCGCGAACGTTACTGGAGTCAAAAGAAAACGCAAAACGGGAGATTGCGACAATCGACGCGAATTTACTACAGAGAGTTTACGGACAGTATGCGTAAACGGATAGCCGTTACTGTATAAGACAAAAAAATGGGGCCAATTAGGTAAAGTCGTTTTAATAAAAATTACCGTTTCGTTAATAACGATTAAAAATTAATCTTTGCCTCGAATAGAATACAATTCGTTTCGTTACTTTGTCTCCCATACGCTTATAATTAATAAACTTAAATTAAAATTCGCGGGAACCCCGTGGCCACCATCCTGTACTTTATTTCACACGTCGCCTCGTCATCGTTACGTTCATCTAAGCGGCATAAACAGTTTTAGATATTTTCTAAATCGATCGGATCACATTTTTCTTTTTAGTAACGCCCGTAATTCGTCGACGTCGTTCGGCAATTACGGCGATACATTTTCTACGATTCGTTACGTTTTCGACGACGACGACCCGGAGTTCAATCCGTCCGAAGCGGCGTGTGTTCCTCGCTCAGAAAGTATTCTATTTCGTCGTAGCGTACGGTGGTGGCGGGTCAGTGGAATCGTTGTAGTAGATACCGTCCGTGTGTGTCTATCAATTCGATACACGTGGACGACGAAACGTGGCGTTGTTAACGAAATTGACGGGGGACGTAGAATCGGAAAAGTCGCGGAATAGCCGTTTCGCGCGTAAAAAACGTTCGCCTACTAAACGTTACGGGATCGATGCGTTTTCCCGCCGGGCCGACCCGGGAGAATCCTTTTTGGGAAAAGTCAATTTTGAAACGGGACGGACCGGAATTTCGCCGTCGTCGTTTCGGCCGTGAAAACAAAACGGCGTTGGTAAACGCTGAGCGCTCGCGCGCGGAAAACACATTATATCTTCGTTAACCGATATTGTGTGACTAGTGAACGATTTCGATCGAAGCGACGATGGCGACGGCGACGACGACGACGACGACGGCGGCGGTTTCCCCGCCGCCCTCTGTGTGGATAACGAAAATAACGGACCGGATCGATCGATACAACGCGACGACAACGTACACGTTATACGTGACCCATGCTGCCGCCGACCCTTTCTCGTCGCCAACGTTCTCGACGGCGAGTAAGAGGAGACTATCTATTCCATATTTATTTCTACGGTCTTCGAACGCGTCGTTCGAGTAGGTTTTGGTTTCGAGAAATATTTAATTCCGTTTCAGTCGTACGTCGAGCGTTAAATCAGGCGCACGATCGTAACCACGATTACCGGCGATATAATTCTCGGGTGTAACATCGATCCGGTCGAGGGCCAAAGTGGAACGCTAGCCGGTAATTATGTGTGGAACGTACGAGTTTAAGTACGTCTGCCACTCCACTCCGTCCCGAAATTCGCTCGGCGTTTTTCGAAAACGCGTACGAATAAATCAACGACCATTTCGAACAACATTGATCGTCGAATAAAATCGTTCTCTGGATACGAAAATAGTTCCCCGTCGTTTCGCACGTTATTGTGTACCGTATTTACGACGTCGCGTCCGTACGAGTGACCGATTCGAACCGAGCTCGTACAAACGCGTTTCCGCGGGCATTTCATTCGCGACGGGTCGTTTGTGTTGAATGGTAACCGTCGGTTTTCGGTTCGAACAATGACGGGATTTGAATCGGACGACCGCCGGACACGTTAAATATTCACGAATACTCGATCCACTGCCGAACTCGAGAATGTAAAAACGCCTTCGAAAATATACGTTCGTTCGTCACAAACCGAGATAACAACAACAACAACCGAGAACGTCTTCGACAATTTACGCCGCTTCACATTGCACCGAAGAGAACAGTACGGTCGTTTTCCACACTTGGAAATCTATTGGGACTCGCCGTGATATTCGAGTGGAAATTGATGACGGGTGTTCGTCCAAACGGAAAAACCAACGTACGTTCGTCGTTCTAAATGTGCACACGTTCCGCTTCGAAAGTCCGTGGTATTTTTAAAACGAATTACGATAACGTTTCGCGAATTCGACTAAACGACTTGATTTTGTCGATATATTATTCAATAACACCATCACCCTTCCCTTGGGCAAACGAAAAACACCGAAGTAGTACACGAATTCGAAATTTGCAACGAAACGCTCGTGGGTGAATTTGTCAAAAACATTAAATCGACGTTTAGGTGTAGTAGCGAATGATAACGTCTAAATAATTCTACGATAATATAACAGCGCGCAGGTATTGAAATCCGTTTACGTAAACCAGTTATTTGTCTAAAATCACGTTCTCACGTATCGTGTAATATATTAATCACGCTTTTTTCGCTGTTTCTGCTTTTTATATTCCATACAATACGACGTTTTACCGTTGAATTCGATGTACACGCATGTGTCCGAAAATGAGAAAATTCGTCGCTACAGGGACAACAACACACCACGTTGAGCGATTATACGTATCGGAAAACCGACGAAAATTAAAAATTTGTTTGAAATTCGGGATTAAATTTAGA